>APFE031635660.1:0-12025 GCA_000404065.3 Pinus taeda | reverse complement strand
TCTGCACTTCCCCCATTTGTACAGGAAACCCTTGTTTCCTTGTGTGTTGATGTTCATCCACTACTTATGACATCATGGAGTAAGTCATGGAAGGAGTTTGCTAAAGGCTTGAGGCTGGACGAATCCGGAAGGAAGCTTTGCTTGGAGCCTGCGAAAGGTTACTCAAGTGAAATTATTCCTTTTATGCATTTTATTTGTCTATAATAAAAGAAACATGTCTTGGTTCCTGATATAAATCCTCTTTCTGTTTATGATATTCATGTTGGAATTCATATGTGAATGGTTGTTTAAATTTCATAACTAACTACCTTTCTTTATAACATGAAGATGATTTCATTATAAGTCTTTGTCCATATACTGATGTGTTCTTTGGAATTGGTTGTTTTGCAGGACAAAGGAGCGAAAGGAACTTGAAGAAGGGTTTGGATCCTAAAGGACCTTCTCAAACGTAGAACCTAAGGTACGCCCCTCTTACTATAGAATTTTCTTATAATAGCATAATGGCTGTGTGAATGCGTGTTTCTCTGTTTAGACAACTTTCAGTCTGCTAGAGTTTCAACCCATAAGCCCTAGGGGAAGATTTCCCTCAAAACATATCAATAACTTGGTTTGTTAATTTATCACTGGTCTCGCAATAAGGATTTATCTGTGAGATTTTCTGGCAAAATACTTCCTTTTGCTGCATTAGTAAGGAATTGAGGCTGAACGATTGCTTCATGAATTCATCGATTTGTGGATTATCTCTAAGTTTATCTATCATGGATTGTATATGCAAATCCTTTTCTGTTAAGCTGGCTTGATGTTGTATTCTCATCTGTTCGAATTCCTCTTGGAGCTGGGCTACTTGTAATTCTGCTTGCCGATTAGATTTTTCTTGGGCTAATTGTTGTTCTAGAAGTAGAATTCTCTGTTCCTTTTCCTTGAGCTTCATTTGGACCTCTGTTGCATTGTCAATAGTTCTGTGGCATAGGATCCCGTAAATTGCGACAAGTTTGTGAGATTCTCAGATGGGTCGATAGGCGAGTCCTTCCATACGATGTCCATTGGTTCATTTTCAAGAGTCGTAACAACTACATCATCTAGTTTTCTTTTCTTCCTTTGTCTCTTGACTACAAATTTGTGGGTAGGGCTATAGAATACATCTAAAGGAGGTATTTCTTCAATTCTTAAAACAATTTCTGAAGTAGGAGTAGAAGAAATGATCTCAACGTCCTGAGTTCCTGTAGCTCTTTCCTCTATTGTTTCTAGATTTGACTTATGCTTGGTTTTCTTGAGAGTTTGCATTCCGGATGTTTGCTCAAGGTTTGTATATGTGTGGAGATTTTTTTTTGAACTGTTCCCATTCTTGTTCGAGGTCAATGACTGGAGCTTTACCTGATTGAGTTGAAGTAGAAGCAACTTCTGCTTGTTTCTTTTCTTTGGCCTGCTTGGCCGTCTCCTTTGTACTCTGAGCTCTATCTTTTTTCAGACTCTTTATTGGTGTTTCCTCCCCCATTTTGAGAATACCGCTCTGAGTTCTCTTACTCATGTGTAGATGTCTCTTGAGTTTCTTCTTCAAATTTTTCTTTGGAGATACCCTCCAAGCTTATGCTGGGAGTTGGCTCCCTTATTGGTTCAATCTATAGTAGGTCCAATGGGACCTTTAATAATCTCTTTTTCCTGTACACATGGAAATCATTAACATCTTCCGGGTCAAAAGTAGTGATGCCATATGAAAAAATTGTGAAAATGTTTTTGCGTGTAGGAAGAGGTCATCAAAGGCGTCCTCTTTGTGGGTGAATTGTTTTACTTTTACTATAGTAGTAAATTCCTTAACAATGCCATTTGGGTCATACTGCTTTCTTGGAACTGTAGCTAATTTTAGAGACTTAATAATCTCTGTTTCTTTTAATGCATGTCCATAATCGTGTAGTGCAAAAGCACCACATTTAATGGGAATGTAGGCCGACTGAACTTCTTTTTCTCTTTCAAATCCTCAGTACATTCCACCTTCTCCTGCTGTCTGGTAGGCTATTTCTCTGGTCATTAGTTTGTCAGGGACATAATATGGGAGGACACGCGGTGAAGAAATTCTCCCAAAAACTCTGATGTAGGTGAATTTTTCTTCCCCAAACCATCTTTCTATTGGCAAGATATCTATATTTCGGCCTCTTTAGAAAACCTAGTGGCAGTTCTGTCATAAACTTATCTATGAATGGGTAGCATAACCCCTTGACATATTTTATAAAAATGGGGGTGGAATTGAGATTCCCACAAAATATTATGGTATATATGGACAGGAAACGGGTTCTGTAGAGTCCACTTCCATCCCATATTGGGAAATTGAGAACAAAATCAGACTGCATCCATAACAAAAGCACTCATGAAAAAAGGGGGAAAAACCTTAAAGAGGGACTTATTTTCCTTCTATATTCTATAATGGCCTTCGCCAAATTATATGATAAAATTTGAGCCCAGTTCATTATTGTTGCAGTCAGTGTTGCATCTATTAACGGGAGACATTTCATGGAAAACTTGGTGCTATCGGATCTATTAGATAACCTACATATCATTGCTGCTGCAAAACTATGAGGGGGAGAAATGGATGCCTTTGAACGCATACTAGTTTTATCCCGTTTGAGCTTGCCTTCGCTTGATTTCCAGGTCCGTGTGATGTTTGATGGGTCCTCATTTTCTTTAGCGAATTTCTTAAGGAACTATTTGTTGTAGAGCTTTTGCAGCTCTGGTAACTGGTACATTAGTTGTAGGCTATCCGCTGAGAAAGACCCCATGACCTCTTGCCTGTGATTCTTGAAGATTCTGTCTATGATGTCTACCTCGTCAATTACCCATTTTACCATGTTTGTGTATGGGATTATTTTTGGTCTTGTAGCTATGCAGTGTAGGAAAGAACATGTTGTTTCGAAATAGGAGGCATTAGATGAATTTTGAGCATCTGATGTGGCCTTTGTTAGTAGTGGCCTAGGTTGCTCTTCTTCTGACAAATTGTACATGGCCTCCCATGTTGAAGTTCCTCCATCTTTGCTGCATGTGGTGTCAAAGAAAAGTGGCAACATTTTTTATTTCTTAGATTCAGTTCCTTTCCCCTTCTTCACCATTGTTTCCAATGATGTTCTCTACGGAGTTTTCATGAAATGGAGAAAAATGGAAGTTATCGAATAAATACGCATGAGAATGACAGTGAGAATAAATGATATAGTTAACCTCAAAAAGGTGACAAGGTAGGAGCTATTATTCACAACACAGAAGAAATATATCGTATCACGTCGAGCCGCTTTTTAACATAAATGCCATTAAACTCATTAAATAGCCACCAAGGCTCCTTATCATTGCTTTTATTGCTCATTAAATTACTGCATCACAAACATGAAGGAAAAAATTTTAAGGTGGCGAGTTTTAACTGTGAGAATGCCGATTTTGTGATTGCGATGCAATATCGCAAATCACATTATGGCATATTTGATTGTGCACTTTCTCAAATTTCTTTAGAATTCTGCAGGATGTGATATAAGCGAGGTATCCTTTACCGTTTGGAGCGTAATTACTTCATAAAGTGCTTTTCACTACGTGGAAAACTTAACTTTCAATTTATAACATTTTCTTTTATTGGGTTCGGGCTTTATTGCATTTCGGAAGCTCACACAGTTCATAAGATTGGATTTTAAAGAAAATTGACGTGATACGATAAGGTTGACTCATTCTATCGCAATATCACATCTCGCATGATACGACATGTTTTGCGAGTTGTGTCCCTTGTGTATGCCGATATGTGATTACGATAAGCACTTTATTTATAGGAAATGTCTTAAATCTTAGATTTTGAATGAAAAGTCTAATGATGTCTAAGTTAAAAGCGGTGATTCATTCTATCGCAATTCATAGATTTCATTTGTTAATTAACTCTTCAACGCACTTGGTCCAGCGGTATGCGAAAAAGTGGGAATTGCTAGTCTTAGAGGGTTTTGACTTAATATCCTGATTTATTCCTTAAAAAAAAAAATCGCCTAAGTGCTAAACTTTTCTTGGAGGGTTTTTTATAAAGGGTCCAAATTTATTAATAAAATATTAACCATTAAACTGATAAATGGTGGGGGGTTGTTGCACAACAACTGGCAATTCGTTGGAAGAACCAATTATCTCTGATAATGTTTTGAAATTTATAAAACTTCCAAAATAAAGATAGTTCAAAAAATGGTAAATGCATGAAATGTAAGATAATTATCATTTCTTTGAATAAGAAAACAAAATCCACCGACTTATCACGCATTTGATTATCCTTTTCAAAATGAAAATTCCTTTGTCTACATCAGTCTTTACTTGGTTTTAAAGATAAAGCAGGGGGCCCTCGTAGATTAACTTTCAAATGTAATAATTTGTCACGAGTAGAGACTCTGCTGCTAGAAGGCATCCATAGCCTCAACATGGTTACCTTTTAACCAACAATGATTCAGTATTCCATCCAGATAAGATTGCAATTTTTAGAGATATATTCAGATTCATATACTTATTTCTTTTTTCTTTCTTTTCTAAACAATATATTTTTGTTAAAAACTTCATCTTTTCTACTTAAAGGTCATTGTCTTGGTTTGGTAGCCAAAATTGACAATGCCATTCACTGGCTATAATTCAACTGAACAAGCTGGCTCGTGATGAGACCCCTTGTCTTTTGACTAAAATAATCTTAAGCCGTTACCCTGTTTTGATATGCAGTATTGGTAATGTTAGTTTATTACTTCCTTATGATCATGGTAAGTCGGCTCTTGATGAGACCGCTTATCCTTTAAGTTTAAGTATATTTTAGAATTACACTCTAAAAAGAGAAAAAATTACCAGATGGGGAGAATTGTTGACTCCTTAAGAATTTATTGATGACAATTATAGAGCTAAGGATGCTTTTCTGCAGAGAGTCTTTGCTTTGTTATAGATACTTTTCTTGACCGATGGTAGAACAAAGGTTTCTTTAGAAAGTTGAGGTTTTGCAAAGGACAAGTAATTTTGGTGGAAAAAAGTAGATTTCAGAGTAATAGAACTTAGCTTATGTTTCAAATGTGAAAATTATCTTCTCAATAGTCTCTACTTATACAAGCGAAAATTCAAAATATAAAAGAGATTATTATTGTAAAGGCTAAAAGTAAATGCTATTTAACTTTTATTTTCGTAGAACAAGTAAAGGCAATAATGTACAAGGGATAGAAGAGGTTATCTTCTATGAAAAATATTTTTTCAAAATCTACCCATTAACAGGTAGAGAATCTCTCTTTTTTGATAAATCCTGCAATAAAAAGGTGGATGGGCTGATTTGTTTCACAATTTGAAATGGGCAAGCCACATTCTTTGGAATTTGGTATGCTTACCTTTTTCTTTGTGTGCTTTATCCCACTTCAATACAAGGTCTCCGAGCTGAAAATATTTAGGACTTACAGAATTTGCATCAAATGAAGATTTAACTAATTATTAATGATGTGCATGTGTGATTTTGGCTTTATCTCTTTCTTCTTCGAGTTTGAGGATTTGTGATTGGCTTAATGGCATAGAAGAGGAAGGAGTTTCTTCAATAAATTGAACCAGGGCTAGAGAGAGAATAACTAAATTTGTAGGGAGAACAACCTCTTTCCCATAGACCAAATTAAAAGGAGAAGTGCCTATTGATGCCTTCTGTGTTATTCAATCTGTACATAGAGAAAAAGTCAAAGAATTGTGCCAATTTTTCTGACTTTGATCAATGGTTCATTTGATGATTCTTATGAGATTTTTGCTTTTAGATTCAGCCAAACCATTTCCTCGAGGATAATAGTTAGCAAAATATTTAAGTTTAAAACCTCTTTCAAGAGAATATTTTGTCATAGCATTGCCTGTGAAATAAGATGCAGTGTCAAACATGAGGGTAGTTGGTATGCCAAATTTGGTAATAATAAATTGATCAATAAAGTCAATGATGTTTTTAGAATTGGATGCCTTAAGTGGAATTGCTTCCATTCATTTTTTGAAGTAATCAGTTGCTATAAGGATATATCTATGTTTCTTTGAAGAGTGAGGAACGATATCACCTATTATGTCCATTCCCTATTGTTAAAATGGTTGTTCAATGTTGACCAACTACAATGGTAATGCGGGTTTCCTCTGTCTTCCAGCAGTTGTTTGAAATTTTTTACATTTCCTTACATATTCATGTGCATATTTGAACAAGGTTGGCCAATAATAACCAACATGTAGGATTTTATGTGATTTTGTGTCTCTTCCAAAATGTCCACCAGCTGGTCCATCTGGAGTTCCTGCAAAACCTTTTCTGCCTCCGAATTTTTAAGGCATCTAAGAGAAACATAATCATAATTTTTCCTAAACAACACATGTTTGATGATTTCATATTTCTTAGATTTTATCCTCAAAGCTCTTTTTCTTTTGTAACTAAGTTGCGTAGGGGCATATCCATTTTTCAAATAAAAGATGATATCAGTATATTTGGATTCAGTATCGTTGAGGCTTACCTCAAATATTTGTATATCATCACCTGAATCTTGTAGTGATGGTAAATTGGATGCTTGTGCTAACATTTTGAAAAAGCTTTGACCTTTAACAATTTTAGTTGGTTTGATCTCAATGCCATATTCCTGCAATGTTGTTACCCAATTTTCTCTTTTCTCGCCCACGTCTCTTTGCATCAGTAGATTTCTTATTGCTGGAAATGGGACTACTACCTAGTGCGGGTCTTAAGAAGAAAGGGTATGAAATGATTTATTGGTTTGAAAACAAAAAAAGCTTTTTTTTTCAACGTTTGTGTAGTTTAATTCAACCCCCTGCAAGTTGGAACTAAAAAAAGAAATCAGTGCTTCGATATTGTCATCATTGACTTGTGTCAGTATAACTGCATCTGATGTCTTAAAAGGAAAGGTATATAAAATGAAATTATTAGAAAAATCAGAGTTTCTAAAGAGTGAGCATTTATGATTTCTTGTTTAATTAGATTAAAAGCTTCATGCTTGGTATGTCCCCATTTAAAAACCAATTTTTTCTTAATCATAGATTGGAGGGGTAAAACGATTCGTGAAAAGTCAGGTACAAATATTTTGACAAAATTAATCTGACCTAGGAAAGATTGAATGGATTTTTTTATTATAAGGTAAAGAGATTTCAAAAATTTCTCTTATCCTATCAGGATCAATAAGAATTCCTTCTTTGGACATGATAAATCCAAGGAGCTTTCCTTCATTCAAAGCAAATAAATATTTCTTAGGATTGAGAGAAATTCCATATCTATGACAACGCTCAAAGATTTGTTTCAAATCCTTTAAATGATTACTGCATTTTTTTGAATACACATTTATGTCATCTAAATAAATTACCACTGATTTTTTCACCAAACCTTTGAAAGATATGTCCATGGCTCTTTGAAATGTTGCACCAACATTAACTAACCCAAATGGAATTTTTTGATAGGCATAGGTGTCCCATTTGGTTCGAAATGCAGTCTTTAGCCAGTCATTTGGATGTACTAGAATTTGATTATAACCTGAAAATCCATCCAGAAAAGACATCAATTCTGAGCCTGCCACTAATTGCAGTATCTGTTCCATAGGAGGTGATGGAAAGTTGTCCTTCTAACAAGCTTTGTTGACATTGTGAAAGTCTATACATATTCGAATATCACCATTCTTTTTCCTGACTGGAACAAGGTTAGAAACCCACCTTGAACGCCTTACAGGAAAAATTATTTTAGCTTTGAGAAGCTTATTCAATTAAGATTTGATCTGATTTTCTAAATTCGGATGATTTTTTCTGAACTTCTGTTGTACAGGCTTTTCATCAAGTATCACAGGAATGGTATGTTGAATGATGGAAGTATCATATGTCTTGAGATCTTCTTAGTTCCAAGAAAAGACATTTTTGTATTTCCTTAACAAATGAAAAGGCTAATCGTTAATTAGGCGTAAGACCAAGTCCTAGATTGATATCTTAAGGCTTAATGTTAGTTCCAAGATTAACTAATTCAAACCTCAAATTTGCACTTTGAAGTTTTGAGTTAGTGGGCTTCTTGAATCTGTCCTTAAGATCATATTAGTCTTCCAGCTTAACCACAACTTTAGGCATGCAATTTACAGTCATTTCTTGCTTAAGCTAGCATTCATGTTGATCTTCATCTATTATCTGGTCGTCGTAAGAGCCTTCAGATGTTAGAAAACTTATGATATCTGGATCATTATTAAAGAATCACCAATTGGTGATATTGTCAGGAATAGAAGGCCTAAAAATTAATTCAATAGAAAAGCGATTGGGGCTATAATCTCTTGGTGGAATGAGCTTGGATGCGACATAAGCCAAAAGATCAACACTTGCATTTTGGAGTCTTGGGATAGGGGAAATGTTAAATGTTGTAAAATGAGAGGTGAGGTCTTAAACTAATGATTGATAATGTTTCAAGTGTCCAGAGAGACAATGTATAATATTTCTTACCTGTTTAATTACAATTTCTGAATCTATAAACACTTAAAGATATTTGATATCAAGGTCGATAGCTTTATACAACCCGTGAACTAATGCTTCATACTCGGCAATGTTATTTGTGCATTCGAATTCAAGTCTGTATGCTAACATAGTTTCCCCCCACCTCTGGGCTAACTAATATGCATCCTACTCCAACTCCATCGTTAGATCTAGATCCATCAAAATATAATTTCCAAAATAAAGACTTAACTACAGGTATATCTACAAAATTTATACATTTAGAAGCATCTGTTTGAGAATAATTTTCAACTTGTGATATAACAAAAATTTCCAAGAAGGGTGAAGTATTTTCATTAAAATTTCCTAGAAATGGTTCAACTGAATAATTTCCAATGATATTGCTGCTGTATGCGACAGTTCATTTTCTCCCTCCAATTATGTGATGATATACTTTTGATGTTTCTCTCGGTCAACCCTTATTTGATTCGGCTTACCATTATAAGGAAGCCACATGTGGGACCAGTCAGTTGCGAAATAGCGATGAAGCGTTTTTGACCAATCTCTGCTAAGGATTAAGCCATAGAACTCCGGGATATTAGCCACAAGGATGTTAATGACTCTACATACTTTTGGTTTGATGAGAGTCGAATACTGACTTGATTGAGTTCCCCTATAACTTCGACTTGAGATTGATCTAACTGCACAATACAAAAAACAGATTTTTGGGGCTCCACGTTCAATTTCACACAAACTGTTCTTGGTAGAATGTTGGATGAAGCTCTAGAATAAACTAAACAATTGTGTATATATTTATTGAAAAATTCAAAAGTCAAAATAAATTGAGGTGTATGGGATTTGGATCTTCCTCCTATTAGAGTGATATCAGTTGAACTGATTTTATCTAATGAGGTAGTAGGAGGACTTCCCATTTCTTGAGTAGCCTGCGAGATTACAACGGTTGGAAAAGGAGAAGTCGGGAATGCTTTTAGTTCTTTGAGCAATAGATTCTGTTGATGTTTTAACTAGCTAAGCTAATGGAACGTATTATTTGCCCTAGTCTTTTTCATATCTTCAACAATTTTGTATTCCATTTCATCAGAGACTAGCAAGGTTTTAGCTAAAGGTGAAGAATTTGATTGAGGAGGAGTGGTTTGAGTGGATTTGGGGGAAGATTGCTTACCTATTACTTTATCTTTGGGAGCTGGAGTTGATGATTTCTATTTTGGATTTGTTTGTGGCAAATATATAGTGCTTCTACTCCTGGTTGCACCTCGATTTGCGTCATTACGTTGGGGGCATGCGAACTTATAACAAGCATAGTTTTTGTTTCAAGCTTGTGTAAACATGAAACCGAATCTAAGAATATGTCGTCGCATGGTTCAAGCTCATTAAAAAATGAACCAGGCCACGATTAGTGTTACCGTAGGGTTCAAGTTCATTAAAAAATAAACCCGCCACGAGCAGTGTTACTGCAGGGTTCAAGCTCGTTAAAAAATAAACCCGCCACGAGAAATGTTTCCGCAAAGTTCAAGCTCGTTAAAAAATAAACCTAGCAATGAGCATATGTTCCACCAGAGTTTAAGCTCATTAAAAAATGAACCCACCTCCGGTAAATAACCATTGCAAACGCATTATCATCAGCTTTTGAACCTTGGTCATGTTCTTACCATCACCTCCACTCTATTTTAGCTGATCATATGCCTCCATTTGATTGTTTACCCTTTTGAGGAACAACTGCAACGAGTGATTCTGTTAGCCATCCTCTTGACACTGCCATGATTGGAAAGTTCCGAACCTTACCTGGAACCAACTGCTACCCAAAAATATCACTCATTCCTCAAAAAACGAGTCCCCTTTAAGCTCTTTTCATCTGACTCATAAAATATGAAAAGATTGCCGAGCAATTGGCCTCTCTAGCTCGTTAAAAAGATCAGAAGTGCTATCCCTCCTCTAGATTTTAATATTTTTGTACCTGAGGGATCATTACATAAAAATATCGAGCGCTTGTCTTGTTCGGTTCGTTAAAACTATCGAAAATTCATCCCTTTCGTATTATTTTATACTTTTTCAGACTTAAGGGATTACATGAAGAAAAAGGATTACTGGAGTTTCCTTTTTTTCCCTTTTCAGAATCTCTAAAATTGAAAAAGGACCGAGTTATCTTTGTTGTTAAACTCGTTAAAACCAATAGCGACAAACTTGTCCATGCAGACAAGAATGAGTTTCACGGTCGCTAGGCTCGTTAAAACATAGCGATGGGTTTTCCTGAAGGGAAAATTATAGAACAAGCATATGTTATCCTCCTCAAGCTTGACAAAAATAAAGAGGTACTAGTCAGCGATGACTGGGGAAAAATTGGGAAGAAAACTTGAAGAAACTTTATTGGTAGCAAGTCACTCTTGAACATGACACTTTCACTCCATCACCATGATTGAGTCAAGTTGGGTTATTCCGTTCACCGGTCATATTACTATTGGTCCACCGTACCATCCATTTTTGTGCTTAACACTACCAATCCATTTCAGTGTCGCCGATATGTTCAAGAGAAGTCGCTCATAGAATTCACCAACCCATCTTGTGTCTCATTTGCTGCAATACCTTCACCCTTCATTCTTTCATGACCTCCACCCTGAACCATGTATCATCAGATCATTTTCACCTCCACAAAATCATTTGCTCCATTCCATGTCGTAGATGTGGGATTCATTAAGGCCCTCCTACGATGGGTCACTTCTTGTCGACGACAGCTCATTATCCAAGAAGTAGACCTGGGAACAACCCTTTCAGTACTATGAAGCTTGCATGCCTCAATGGCAAGTTTCTCCCTTTCGACTACAGGTTTACATCAATAGCCTTCAACCGAAAGATTTTGCATGGTGTTCGACGCCAAGTCCCATTTTCACACCACGTGAATTGTACTGTTGTACCTTGAGGGTCATCATCATTATCGGTGATTCCTCTCGCACCTGTTAACAACTTACATCATTGGCTGGTAATCAGGCCATGTCTTTCCATGTTCGACTCCAGAACATCTTTTCACATGGATCAACTTGTACTTCAGGTGAAGATTGAACGAGTTTGAAGACCCTGGATCTAGTTTCATCCATCCGGGCTGCAATACATTCAGGAAAATAAAGACATCAAATGTACATCATTACTGCACAGATGATCATCCAAATCAAAGGATGATGGCTCTATCAGAATCATCAGTCTGCCACACAGACGGTTGTCTATCCTATGTACATGAAAATGAATTTATAAAGCTGAGCATGGAAATGCCCGCCTCAGCTAGATCATGAAAATATTATGAAGTTAATGTATTGTATTGTATCTTATTACAGGTCGCCTTCCAGTTAAAAAAACCTCGGATCCTCATGATAAAGCATTTCACCTGACATCAAAAGATTTATGACCTCATGCTTTAGGGGGCAACTATTATAGAAATATTTGGGCACTACAACCCCAATCATATATTTCCATAAACCAAGGGCTTCTGAGTCCCTAAAAGTGTTGTTTCACACCCTAAAGGAACAAGGTCAGCTGATTACATCATCTCCTAGAAGTTCTCCATGGAAAAATGCTCAGA
>APFE031635657.1:0-12253 GCA_000404065.3 Pinus taeda | reverse complement strand
TTTAAGTGACTTTCTCTCTTTTTGAAGTTTGACATGAAGAGTAGAGGTATGGGGCTTGACAAGGAGGACAATATGGCTATTGATGGGGCCATATTAACTGCAGATAGTCATGGTGACAAATTTCAGTGTAACAGCCTTCGCTTGGAGTTATAAGGAAATGAAGAGAGTACACCCCTCAGTGTGTACTCACCACATATACATCAAAGAAGGTTGCAAACCAATCAGGCAACCACAAAGGAGGATGAATCCAGCTCTTAAAGACATAGTCAAAGAAGAACTGCAAAAACTGTTAGATGCAAGATTCATTTACCCTATCTCAGACATTGAGTGGGTCTCTCCTTTAGTGTTGGTTCCCAAGAAAAATGGTAAGTGGAAGATTTGTGTTGATTATAGGGAGTTGACCAAGTGTTAGATGGTCTAGCAGAGAATAAGTTTTTTTCCTTCCTAGATGGATTTAGTGGGTACAACCAAATCCAAATCTGCCCAAAGGACTAGGATAAGACCACATTCACCTGTCCTTGGGGAACTTTTGCCTATAGGGTCCTTCCTTTTGGGCTATGCAATGCTCCTGCCACTTTCCAGAGAGCAGCCTTAAGTATTTTTGTTGAATTGGTACATGATGTAGTGGAAATCTATATGGATGACTTTACACCTTATGGTTGTGATTTTCAAGAAGCCCTGACTAAACTAGGAAAAGTATTACACAAATGCATTGAAATGAATCTGTCTCTCAGTCTAGAAAAATGTGAATTTTAATGACTGAAGGGACTGTGCTAGGTCATTTAATATCTCAGCAAGGACTACAGGTGGACCCAAATAACATAGAAATCATCTAAAGGGTCCCACCTCCACAAAAGCAGAGAGTTGTCAGGAGTTTCTTTGGGTTAGTTGGATACTACCGGAGGTTCATAAAGGACTTCAGCAATTTTGCCTCTCCTTTGTTCGGGTTGTTGGCGAAAGATTCTGAGTTTATATGATCAAAGAGCTGTCAAGAGGCCTTAAACATTCTAAAGGGTAAGCTAACCACTGCACAAATCCTTAGAGGCCCAAATTGGGCCCTCCCTTTTCATATTCATTGTGATGCCTCACACAAAGCCATAGGAGCAGCCTTAGGCCAGGAAGAGGAGAAATTTACCTATGCCATTTATTTTATCAGTAAGAACCAGTCAATGGCTGAGTTGAATTGTATTGTGACCGAAAAGGAACTCCTGGATGTTGTGCATGCATTAAACAAATTTAGGCATTACATTATAGGCTATCAAGCATTTGTGCATACTGATCATGTTGCAATTAAATATTTAATTAACGAACCATATGTGAATGCTAGGATTATAATATGGTTTCTTTTATTACAACAGTGTGATCTAACTATTGTTGTTAAGCCTCGTAAGGAAAATGTTGTTGCTGACTTTATATCTAGGATGAATCTTCCTGCAGGTGAAGAAGGAATGGTGGATGACCAGTTACTAGATGAGCATTTGTTTGCTATTTCAGTTCTCTCCCCATGGTTTGCTTATATAGCGAAATATTTGGTATTAGCACAGTTTCCACCAAACTTGCCCTCCAAAGAAAAGAGCAAGATAGTCAGAAAGAGCGCCCCCTTCACCTGGATTAGGGGCAATCTATTCAAACTTGGGCCAGATGAAATCTTAAGAAGGTGTGTAAGGGAAGAAGAAGTCTTTGACATCCTTCTGACTTGTCATGATGGGCCTTGTGGAGGTCACTTTGCAGCAAAGAGGACAACATTCAAAGTGTTGCAAGCAGACTATTATTAGCCTACTCTTCATCAGGATGTGAAAAAGTATATTAGTTAGTATGATCAGTGCCAGAGGATGGGAAAGCCTACTCCAAGAGATGAAACGCTCCTACAACCTCAAGTGACTTTCGAGCCATTTGACAAGTGGGGCATGGACTTCATTGGGCCTATCAACACTCCTTCAAAGCAAAAACAACAAATCATTTTGTGCACTGATTATTTGACTAAGTGGGCTGAAACCAAGGCAATTAAGGCAGCAACAGAAGAAAAGGTGGTTGAGTTCCTAAGGGAGAATATATTCTACAAATTTGGGTACCCTAGAGAGCTAGTCACAGACCAAGGCAGCCAGTTTACCTCCAACATGATTGAAGAACTGCTCAACCATCACAAAATCAAGCATAGGACCTCCACTCCTTATCATCCACAAGCTAATGAGCAAGTGGAGGTGACCAACAGGGCACTGGAGAACATCTTAACCAAGGTAGTGAGCAGCAGCAGGAAGGATTGGGAAAAAAGACTACTTAAGGCCACCTGGGCCTATAATACAACATGGAAGACCACCACTGGATTTACACCCTATGAGCTGGTCTATGGGAAAAAGGCTTTGATGTCCATTGAGTTTGAATATAACACATTGAGGATGGCAGCCCAACAAGATTTGGATCTTAGTCATGCGCAAAAAGAAAGTTTGTTGCATTTGAATCGCTTGGATGAATTCAGAATGCAAGCCCTCCTACATACAGAGATAGTTCAGGTTCAGAGGAAGATCTGGCATGAAAAAAACATTAAGGAGAAGCAATTTCAAGAGGTAGACTGGGAATTGTTATATGATTCAAGGTATAAAGACTTCAAGGGAAATCTAAGGACAAGATGGCTTGGACCTTATGTGGTGGAAATATTCCATGACAATGGTTCAGTGCAAATCAAAACTATTGATGAAGAATCCATTCCATTGCTAGTTAATGGACATCGATTGAAAATGTACAAGAGGCCTTTATCAAAACAAGAGTTCATAGACAATATCAATAATACAGTGATGATAGTGGATCAAGTTCCAGCTCCTCCCTCATCGGGACATTGAAAAAGAAAAAAGAATAAGGATTCAGGTGAAAACCTTCCTTGAGGTGCCCACGGTAGGTATCTAGGGTGAAAACCTCTCTAAGGCAACCTAGGTGATTTTCAAAAAAAATAATAATACATATATATATAGATAATATATAATAATAATAATAATTGTTATTTGTGGGTGGGTGAAAAACACAGGCAAGGATCTAAGAGAAGATCCAAAGGGAACCCTACCTCACATATATTCATCTCCTCCACTCCTTACCATTCATCCCTCCATCAATTCCATTGTTTTTCACTTCATTGCTTCAATTTAGGTGAAGATTGTGTTTTCTACAGAATCACCTCAACCATTACCATCATCCCTACATCCACACACACTCCCACTCCCTCTTTCCATTGATTACAGCATCCTCATAGCACCAACCAGCAACATGATCAAGAAATTCCAAGGGAGACACCAGACATTGCCAAGTGGTAATCCAGGAGCTCCACAGCATCAAATCCAAGAGCTCCACAGCAGCATCAGATCCAAGAGCTCCACAACATCAGATCTCCAGTAACAGACACCTCCAACAAGAAACCATCAGCAGACAACAGAGGAGGAAGAAGAATAACCATGCAGCAAATAGACAAAGAAGCGCCTCTAATCTTTGACCACTGCAGCATGGCATCAAGGCTACAGGTAAGTATCCCACTCACTCACTCATATGCATCATTTGATCAAAATTTGTAAAGTTTAAGAGGTAGTTGGTTTATAAGTGAAAAGGTGGGAAAAAGTAAATTCTTTAATAAGTCAAAAGAGAATGCAAGAGTCCATAGATATAGTATTGTTATGGCAACCATTTGAGAAGACTTGAATAATTAAGACTTGGGGTAGAAACACCAGTTCACCAAAGACTCAACATACCCTATTTTTTGATGCAATCACTCATAAACTCCAGCAACAAAGTAAGAAAAGGGAATTCCCAACAGTTGGCTCACCACAGGTTGATCAGGATCCTCATTAAGGATGCCCTCCAAAACCTCAGGATCCCTATAAAATGATCAGTCTACAGAGATTTACCAGTAGAGGATGACATCAAAACCCTCATCTATGATGTTAGTCCTTTTGTCATGGAGAAAGAAGAAACTAATACAGAGGAACATGATGAAATAGAACACAAGGATGATGATGTTGAAATAGAGGAAGAAACTGATGGAGATGAGAAAGAACAGCAAGAGGAAAAAGGCATTGAAACATAGGAGAAAGAACAGCAAGAGGCCATCCAGTGTAGGATTCCAGCTAAATCCTATGCTCCTTACCTCAGAGAACAATAGTTGCAATTTCATATTAAAACACTAGCACAAAGGGGCACCATGCCATTTCAGGACTACAGGAAGTTTATTGAGCTTTGTGATCAAAATGCACTAGAGGATAGGGCCAAAATGGCTAAGTTTTACTTGCACAACATGGCCCTCACAGACATGAATATTTGGGATCCTAATGCAAAGCTAGGAGATCTACAATTAATGGCTTTGGCATCATCGATGAACCATAAGAAGTCAAGGGTTGCAGAGATGAAAAGAATATTGGTCAGAGAGAAAAATGAACCTTTTTTTCATCAGAGCTGAACAATCAAATCCCATGGCCCTAATCATCACCCATAATCTAATTGCAAATGATCCTCAGCTAGCCCCTAGATATCTTGTTGCCTAAGACAAAGCAATTTCACATTTTGAGGATGTGTTTAGGCTGCTAAAAAAATGATAATATGCATGTCTGCTAAAGGAGATGGAAAATGCTTCCAAACAGCTTGAAGATCAGAGAATATCTCTCCCCCCAAAGGTTGAGAGAGGCACTCAACAGGACACCTATGTATAAGCAATCAATGCAAAGGTTGAAGGTCAATTGGATAGACCTAAAACTCAGTCCACCACTACTCCTAGAGATGTTAGAAGGGAGAAAATAAGAAGAGGAAAAGAGACAGTGGGAAGGAGTAGAAAGGAAAGTAGGCTTCTATAAACAACAAGAATAGACCACGGCATATGTCAGGGAGGCTACCAGAGCCATGAAGGACATGGACATTAACTAAGTTTATCAGAGGATGAGCAACACTTTCAGTAGGGGGGTGATGGTGAGCCTCATCATTGAGTAATTATACGGGCCTTAATTGTCCTTAATTCACCTCCTAGCTTAGACAAACCAACTATTCTCACAACTTATTGCATAATTTTGATTATATTTTGTTTATGAGATGAGTTAGAGTTGGATATTTTGCTTTGTGGTCTAAAGTGCATGTAATGCAGGAATAAAGGATAAAAGCAAGGAAAAATGTAGGCATAAAGTATAAAAGCAAGGAACTATGGCAAAGGCCTTGGTCAAAACTCGAATGGGATAAGGGAGAGTAATTATAGGAGGTAAATCCTCCTCATTTACTACCCCTCCATTCGAATATTCCTCCATCATCTCGGAGTGGAAACATCCATCACTTTGAAGACTAGAAGACAGTCAAGCAAGTGAAAGTGACAAAAACCAATTTATCTTGAGTGGGGAGCCTACCCTCCCTAATTGGAAGGAAGTCGTTGGAGACTTCAGATGTATAAATGGAGAGGCTTAAGACCTCAGTAGGATTCAAACTTTCATTGTAAAACTCTACATTATTTCTGAGTTGCAAGAGACTTGTGACAGTTGTTCTGTAATCCATGGTTTTTATAATAAGAATGAGTTATGCTTAAGCCAGCTTTGAGTTAACTCCGAGGGTTGAAGCTCTTGGGTTAGGGCCCGACCCAAGCAGCCAAAGCTCCTCTTTATTGTACTATTATGTTAGCATAGATTTCGGTTCATTTTCTTCAATAAATTCATGGTTTTTCATTTTTTATCTTCTTAGTAGCTTTTTGGTTCTGTTTATTTGCTTAAGTAGCTTCCTAGTTCTGTTCATTTTCTTAAGTAGGATTCATGGTTTTTCTAGTTATTTGTTTAGGTAGCTTCATTTCATTACAGTAGCGTAAAATAGATCAGTTGTGCTATATTTTACTTCCATTTGTGCCTTCTTTTAGTTATAGGTTAGCTAGGCGAAAAAGATCACTATCAGGGTGTACGTAGATATCTTAACCTCATCTCCTCCCTCTGGGACCATGGCTTGAGGAAGAGACCCTTCAACAACCCCAAAAACACAGGTTTCTGGTTCTTGCATGAGATATGGAGTTCGTTGTTTGAGGCAGTTATTTGTTCACCCGCACTGGTTTTTCTATTGTTTCATTTAAAAACCTCCTTCAGCACGTTCTTCATGCATCGCAACTTCACCGTCAAATCCATAACAAACCTTCACAACCACCATACGGTTCATTAGTTTTATTCAACTGTCACCTCACATGAAGTCCACCACTTGCTTTATGAGCTTTAATCTCCATTGTCGGTCTGTCTCTTGATCTTACGACTATCACGTCACCCAATCACTTTATGCGCTTTAAACCCCCACTATCGATTTGCCTCGCTTGATGCGACAGCTATCACTTCACCCAATCGCCAACTAGTTTGATCGATCTCCACCGTTGATCAACCCCGCCAGATCCAACAGCGATTGCTCAATCTCGTGTGAATTATTGCACGATCGTTATCCGCCCGAGAGCACACGAGAAAAGTGGTTTTCTCGTGCTACATGTTGCACAGTAAGGCTAATCATGTGAAATTTCATAATTCCACTTACTGCATTAAGGGCGCGCGAGAAACTACTTACCTCCTTAGAAACCTATTCCATCATTTCCATCATTTCCACGATAAGATCTCAGTCGTTCATTGTTGTGTTAACCTCATTCGTCCATCGCTTGACTTAATCTCCACAATTAGATCTCGGCCATTCATCTCCTGTTAACCTCGTTCGCCCATCCACTCACTTAATCCCTCGCGATATGATCTTCATCATTCATCATGATCATTAGGCTCGTTCATCCATTTATTTGCTTAATCCCCATGAAAAAGGGGTAGGGGTAGTCAACCTATGGCCAGTACATCATCCTCCAACTTATCCATCAAGGGTGAAATTGGAAATATGCCGGAAGATTACAAAAGTGATATGATGTGAACCCTTGCCTTGCAATTGGATACCATGAACATCAAAAGGAATCAAGAGAAAGCAGAGAGAACCTTGGCCATTTTTTGTCGTAGATGCACCAGGAGACATCCTAGGAACGAATGTCCATTGAAATGTATTAAGATTTGCTCAGTCTGTGAAGAAAACCACTCCACAGACAAGTGCCCTTCTTTACCTTGATTCAAAGTTGTATATCAAGGAGCTGAAGGGGTCACTGATAAGCTTTACTACATCAACCAAGGAGACCTCATGGGCCTAGACCATACCAGCAGGGTATACAAGGGTCATCCCATGCATATTCCAACCCCAACCAAACCACAGCTATACCTTCTTAGGGACCCCCTGCTCATCCTTCCTAGTCTACACCCCCTCCCTGGTCCTATACATCTTAGTATCCTTCGTAGCTAGCTAGCAGGCCATTTCAACCTTATGTTAAGCCAGAACCTCAGTGGAATACCCACCCCAGGGGTAGAGGCCCCAATTCAACAATGTTCTAGCCCTATTGCCTCCACCACCTACCCAACCACAACTCCTGCACTCTGCTCCACCCAAGCAACCCGAGATGCCTACCTAGCCAAATTTGAACCCAAACAATAGGCAAGCTCAACAAGCATACAATGGAGAGACATCATACCTAGCTTATGTTGTAGGAATCTAGGAGATCAACCTAAGATCTGGGAGGATTCTTGTAGGTTTTAACCCCGTACAAAAATTACCTGCATACGAATTCTAAATCACAGGAAAAATAAAAATGCGAGAGCATAACACATAAAACACATATACATAGAGATTTCCCACTGGATCTCAAAACCGAGACTACCAGCTTGATTTTTCATTATGTTCCTTTCAATGTTACAATACATATTTATACATGCTGAAGCATCCAATACCATGGACCGAAAAACCATCACGTCCAATACCATGGACCAAAAAAACCATCGATCCAATACCATGGACCGAAAACCATCGCGTCCAAAAAACATGTGCGAAAATCATGCACAAAACCATAGGTGGGTCCGCCCAACCTAACATAGGGTCCAAAACCAAAATTTTCCGGGGCGCTGCCCCGGACCCCATAAAGTGGGGTTACGGGTACCCCTCAAACCCCTGTTAACTATGTGGAAAGAATATAACACAACCCAACAATCTCCCACTTGTTGTTTTCTTTCCACAGGGGGCCACAGGAGAGCTTAGTCATTTTTCCAGCCCTGAAACGCCCATTGTTTCTCTACACCAGAGAACTTCTCAGAGCTCACAGATTTTTTCAATGCATCTGCAATATTCTTCAAAGTGTCCACCTTTACCAACAACACCTTTTTGTCTTCTATCATATCCCTCACGAAGTGATACTGAACATCAATGTGCTTTGTCTTTGAATGATAAGCAGGGTTCTTTGCCAAGAAAATTGCACTTTGGCTGTCACAGTCTAGCCTTATAGCTCCCTGTACTAACCCCATATTTGAACACAATCTCTGCAACCAAACTGCTTCCTTGCTTGCATGAGTGGCTGCCATGTATTCTGCCTCTGTAGTTGATAGTGCCACTACAGATTGTTTCTTACTCATCAAACTGACTGCACCTCCAAATAGGTTAAACACATACCCACTTGTAGATCTTCTCTGATCCAGATCTCCAGCCCAGTCTGCATCAACAAAGCCACGGATATCAACACTCTGTCCAATCCTGGTCTTCCTTGGTAGCATAAACCATAATCACTAGTGCCACGCAAATACCTGAAAACCCGCTTCACTGTTGTCCAGTGCTCCTTCCCTGGTTTTGACATAAACCTGCTCAATACTCCCACTGTATGTGCAATGTCTGGCCTAGTACAGACCATGGCATACATCAAGCTACCGACTGCACTTGCATATGGAACACGGGACATGTCCTCTTCCTCTTCTTGTGTCTTGGGACACTGTTCAGCAGATAACCTCACACCTACAGGAATAGGAACCTTCACCGGTTTACTATCCTGCATATTAAACCTCTGCAATATTGTCTCGACATACTTCCTCTGGTTTAACCAGAGCTTCCTCTTTGCCCGATCTCTTTTAATTTCCATGCCCAAAATATAGTTTGCAGCACCGAGATCTTTCATGTGAATTTGGAGGACAATTGGGTCTTCAAATCCTGGATAATTTCTTTGCCATTTCCAACCAACAACATATCATCCACATACAAGACCAGATAAATAACACGGTCACCAATTAATTTAAAATACACACAATGATCTGCTTTGCTTCTGGTGAAGCCAAGTCCCCGTATAAATGTATCAAATTTATGATGCCACATCCTTGGTGACTGTTTTAACCCATACAGAGACTTCGTTAACTTGCATACTAGTTCTTTCTTACCCTTCACCGCGAAGCCTTCAGCTTGCTTCATGTAGATTTCCTCTTCCAAATCCCCGTGAAGAAATGTTGTCTTCACATCCATCTATTCTACCTCAAAATCAAAAGCAGCAGCAACAGATAAAAGTAATCTAATAGAAGTTACCTTGGCAACAGGAGAAAAAATATCACCAAAATCAATTCCCAAAACCTGGGAATAACCTTTTGCTACCAACCAAGCTTTGTATTTCTCCACCTTTCCTTTTGCATTTGTCTTCTTCTTGAACCCCATTTGCTGCCAATGGGTTTCCTTCCAGCCAGCAACTCCACCAGATCCCAAGCCTCATTTTTGTGCAAAGATGCCATTTCATCAACCATGGCCTCTTTCCAGAGTTTTCCATCCTCTGAATTCACTGCTTCCTTCACAGTTCTGGGATCATCATCAGTAACAGACAAAGCAAAATTTGAACAGAAAGCAGATGGACTATACCTTTCTGGCTGCCTTCTTTCTCGAACTGATCTTCTCACAATCGGAGTTTATGGCTCTTCATCTTCTGATTCCCCCTCTGCTACAGAGTCTAATTCTTCCTCCTTTAGTTCAAACTCTATCTTCACAGGTTCCTTTGGTTGGACTTCATGTTTAATAACATCTTTCACCTCTCTGAACACCACATCTCGACTGTACACAACCTTCCTTGTTACTGGTTCCAAAGCTTATAACCCTTTAAACCATCCTTATACCCAATAAAGATGCACTTTTCAGATTTACTATCCAACTTGGTTCGTTTCTCCCTTGGAACATGTACATATGCATCACATCCAAATACCCTCAGATGTGAAAGAGAGGGTTTCTTACCAGTCCATACTTCTTGTGGAGTCTTATCCTCCAACGCTGATGAAGGTGACCTGTTGACCAGTAACATGCAGTATCCACCGCCTCTGCCCAGAATTCCTGTCCTAACCCGGCACCACTGAGCATGCTTCTTGCCCTTTCCATGAACGTCTTGTTCATTCTTTCCGTGACTCCATTTTGCTGAGGTGTATATGGAGTAGTCTTCTGCCGTGCTATACCACACTTCTTACAGAATTCTTCAAATTCCTTGCCGCAGAATTCTCCACCATTATCTGTCCTTAGCACCTTTATCTTCTTCAATGTCTGATTTTCCACCAAAGCCTTAAATTATTTAAACCTATCAAAGACTTCAGATTTCTTCTTAAGGAAATATATCCATGTATTCCTTGAGAAGTCATCTATAAATGATACATAGTACAAAGACTTATCGAGTGATGGAACCTTCACAGGTCCAAACGCATCTGTGCACAAGCTGTAATATATGTTTCGTCCTCTTAACACTAGAGGGGAAACTCACCCGATTCTGCTTCCCATATACACAATTTTCACAGAAATCAAAATCCAGAGAGCTATTACTCATACCTTCTACCATACCTTTACCATGAAGTATTCAAAGGACCTTCTCTCCAATATGTCCAAGCCTTTGATGCCACAACATGGTCTTCTATCCAGAGACCACTAGATTTTCTACTCCATTTTCAGGAACCATAGAACTATTGCACGTGTCAACAATAGTGCTACCTTGCAGCTTGTACAGAGTTCCAATCTGAACTCCCCGCATCAATACCAGTGCTCCTTAACCATCTTGCAGGTATCCTTCTCGAACACTGTCTTTACACCTGCATCATCCAACTTGCTTACAGAAATCAGATTTCTGGCCAACACAGGAATATGCAGAACACTCGGAAGGGTTCTAACCCTTCCACCTTGCAACTTCAACTTTACTTTTCCGCGACCAATGATTCTAGCCTTCCTATCATCTCCTAAGAAGACATCACCACCATCGTATTTCTCATACTCTCAGAACCACTCTCTATGGGGAGTGAAGTGAAAGGATGCACCTGAGTCAATCAACCATGCCTCATGATCTACATGTGTACTTGAAGAAGCCAAGTACACATCCCCACCTTCATCTCAAGTGGTTTTCGCCTCTGCAGAAGGAGCATCATCAGATCCCTTTCCTTTATCAGGAGCTTTAGATTTACACTCCCTTTTGAAGTGCCATTCCTTTCTGCATTTCCAGCACACCACCTTTGTAGGTTTTCCTGGAGATTTAGATCTCCCTCTAGATTTAGATCTCCCACTCGATGACTTATTTTTGTTTCTGTTCTGGGACCGTCCTCGTACAGACAAGGCATCACCATTCTGGGTGTCCATATTTTTCCGTCTCATCTCCTCCGTCAGCAAGGCTGAGACTATTTCATCAAACTGCAAAGCAGTTGCATTGCTACCTATTGCAATAACCAGACTATCCCACGAGTCTGGTAGAGAACACAACAAACTGATGCACTTATCTTCATCTGAAATTTTAATATCAACAGATAATAACTGACTTACCACAGTATTAAATGCATTCAGATGCTCTGTCACCGAGTCTCCATCTTTCATCCTCAGGTTATACAGCTTTTTCCGCAGGAACAATTTATTCACCAGAGACTTAGATTGGGACAAAGTCCCTAACTTGTCCCACAAAGCCTTCGCCGTAGCTTCCCCTGATACATTCAACAATACTGAATCTGAGACACACAATCGTATTGTGCTCTTTGCCTTCCGATCCAACTTCTTCCATTCTTCATCGGTCACTCCCGTTGGTTTAGTACCCGGATCTACCGCGATCCACTGATCTTTATCCACCAACAGATCCTCCATCTTGAGTTTCCACAACTCAAAACTCTGACCATTGAACTTCTCAATCTCTATCTTTCCGCTGCTCGCCATCTTCTTTCACCACCAGAATCGATCTCGCAGATCTCCCACTGAACAGGGTCTACCACAGGCCCGAGCGAAACCCCTCAGCAACAAAGGCGTCCCCTTGAAGCCAAACAGCTCTGATACCAAATGTAGGTTTTAACCCCGTACAGAAATTACCTGTATACGAATTCTAAATGACAGGAAAAATAAAAATGCGAGAGCATAACACATAAAACACATATACATAGAGATTTCCCACTAGATC
>APFE031635650.1:0-21725 GCA_000404065.3 Pinus taeda | reverse complement strand
CATGATTTAGGATTGTCTGGGAGCCAGAAATGATAGTAAAGTGGTGGCAGCCATGGATGCCCTCATGATAAGATCTACTTTATTTTCAGTTTGAAATGTCTGGGGCTATGTTTATAGCAATGAAGAGATGATTGACTACATTTCAAGCACGATGCCACTGCTTGCATCCTCAATATTTATTGATGATATTCAGGGTTTTCTTGGGGCATACAATGTGATTGGTCTTTGTATTCTACTTGATGTAAACATCATATTTATGAAACAACAATTGCCCAAGAATGCCTAGGAAACAAATCTTGATAATGGTTCTATTTTCTGAGGGATTCGAGGAAGTTTTCAATGTGCTCCAATGCAAGAAAAAACAGTTTTACATGGAGAATTTTATTTCAAAAGCTTGCCTATTGAAGGAAAACACTAGGTGGTTATGCTCTTGCTTATATTTTTGATCAGATTGGTCACATTTTCCCCAACTTTCATAATGTTTTAGATTTCAAGAGAATAATTATTTCAGTCCAGAAATTGTTTGAAGAAAGTATTTTTTCAGCTAGTCATGATATTAGTGGTGGGGTATAGTTGTATTCGTGCTGGAGTTGGCTTTTGCAGGAAGCTGTGGGACGAAGGTTAACCTAAACTCCAAATGCACTAGTATATTCGAAGTATTGTTTGCAAAAGAATTTGGCTTTGTTCTTGAAGTTAACAGTGGCAATATTAATATCATTGCCAAGAAATTCAATGTTGCAGTTGTAAGATATCTGAAAATATCATGAAGATGTATACTTGATGAGAGTTGGATAGGGTATTGAGGCCTGGTGTTATCGGGTATTATTTAGTCCCTCAATAAATTGGAAAGAAACATGATAAAGAATGGAAAGGAACTCCCGAGGATTTAAAACAAAAGCAAGATGCTATTTAAGATGTTGCAAAAAGGTGATCTTGTTGTATATCAAAAACCCATAAAACACATCGATTGTGTAAAAGGAAGAGAAACCTCATTCAAATCAATTTTCTCTAGCAGAAAAGAAGAAATAGCATTTAGTAAGTTATTTCTTAGCAGAGCTGTTGTGTGAGATGAACTTGTAGATGCAGG
This sequence comes from Pinus taeda, assembly GCA_000404065.3. Taxonomy (NCBI): domain Eukaryota; kingdom Viridiplantae; phylum Streptophyta; class Pinopsida; order Pinales; family Pinaceae; genus Pinus; species Pinus taeda. Next base: position 20,638 of record APFE031635650.1, on the reverse strand, counting down.
TATCTATAATCGATAAATAATAAGTGTTTTTTTTGGAAATATGACATGTTACCTATTTTACTTAATGGTTAAATAAAATAGCAAAATGTTCTATAGTTAAAATTTTGGACACCTCTGTATGGCCTTGACACTTAAAATCTCTATGCTATATCCATGCTATCTCCAGTAATTACTTGAAAGACAACTTCATATATTAAAAATTAAAGGCATACAACTCATTACTTGAAAGAATATTTCGTATATTAAAAACCAATTTAAAGACATTATGGAGGACACATCTACAGACAGCAAAGCTGGAGAAGGGTTCATTGCTTTAGAGTCGTCTCACAATCCTCAAATCTACGCTAAAAATATTTCAATAGAATATGCTCTCCAATGCTCATCCTTTCAAATCTTTTCCTCCAAACATGATATGCTAATAGAAGATTGTGTTACTGAAATTTTAAAAATCGAAACTGGAAAAACCAGGCCTACGAGACCACATACTATTAAAATATCGTGTGTATTTGTCTGCCTAAGATTTGGGAATGACTGCATAGAGTATTCAGCCATGTATGATATATGGTCCATTTAGGTATGAACAATGATAGTATCACATGTCAAGCAAAGATTATATATTAACAGCAACTACTAAAACCCAAGAGGAACAAAGGAGTCTCTGATTTGTTCTTAAAGTACTCAAATTTGAATTTCAACCATGTTGTGAGTCATTGTGGTTTTGCATATGCTTAAACTAGAAACAAAGTGATTGAGTTCATAGGATTATTCTACAGCTTAATATGAGGTATATGTAATTCTATCAGTGTGCAATTTAGAGTTAACAGGGGTTTCTTAAAAAATACTTTAAGAAACAAAACCAAAAGGAATGAGTGGTGTACCAACGAGAACTATCATAGATGTTTGTCTCTGTATTCCTACAATCCAACATCAAATAATGTCCACTAATAAAGATATAATCCTCTATGATAGTAAACAACGATGCCTGGGCCACATCCAAAGTGTTTAAAGAACAGTCTGAGAGAGGTGAAAACTCCAGCAATTTTCTCCCAAATCCAAGGATATTAGTTCACACCCATGCATATGAATGGCCCAGGTTGTGGTGGAAGAAATCCACTGCCCTTGTCCATTGTGGTTGCCACATGCTCTTCATTCCTCACATTGCAATGGATGAACTCAAATGTATTAACATGTTGCCTCTCCAATGCCAATGGTTGCAGCGATGATGATTTCCATCTTGACTTTAAGCCTGATCATATTTAGCTACATATAAACCATGGATTACTACAGTAGCAAAACCCATCGAAATGATCTAAAATATCAAATCATGTGACTTCAAGGCTTCCATAACTAAAATTAAACCTAAATCTGCTTTATGTGTGGGGAGACTGAAATCAAAACAATGCTTCAAAGAGATGACCTATAGTATCTCCAATGCCAATTATTGCAGCAATGATGATTTCCATCTTGGTCAAATTCACATTCTCCAATTCGATAGCTTCATAGGGAAAACTTTTACTGAAGCTTAAATTAATGGCCTCCGGTGTTATTGATGTTCCCCTTATATTTTTGTATGAGACATCAGTGATCTTGACATTCATATTAGATTCCTGCACAGCCAAAGCCAATATTTACAACAAAGTAAGTTATAAAACTAAATCCAGTCTTAACAGTGAAACCAAAACTGGAAAATAAGCTGCAGAACTTCTATGATGATATGATTTCAATGCTTCTTTGTATTCCTTTCCAAAGTGGCCGAATGGGATGCCAAGATAAATCTATCAAACCTTCCTCTGGCCCTTCTATTATTTTGACAAGCAGTCCATATCTATGCCATATAAATATCTTGTGTTCGCATTTGCTACCAGTTCCACCCATAACCAACTTACTGTCACCACTGAAGCAAGGAGGCTTCCAGTAAAGAGTACTGTTAACAGCGTCCTGTAATCCCACCAGCTTAATGTTTTCGGTCACTGCACTGTCACCAGAATCATTGACTAACTATCCCAATTATTAACAAAATTGTCTTTGTTGATTTCTTTTAATGGTCATGTAGTTCGGAAAATGCAAATTCTTTCACAATGAAGGTAATACTCTGCATATTATTAAGTAATTGTGTAAATTGAAATGTCTGCAACTTGTATAGACTACAGCAAATACTGTTGGAACCAGAGGAAGAACTGTTGAGAAATGATTCTGCAAATGCTGCCCTGGAAGGAACTGCTCCTAAGCCGAAGAAAATTATTGGAAAAATTAAGGTTCAAGGTACAGTAGCAAATGTGTTGTTGGCTCCATTTCACAGGTACATTTTAATAACAGCCCTGGTGACATTGATAAGGACACATCTATCCTCGTCTAGCTAATGATAGATCAACTGCTCAAAGAACACATTTATATATGCAAAATGAGCAAAACAACTCAGATTGCACACGAGATGAAGTTGTCAATGTCAAGCATACAGGTCACAACATCCCAAAAAAAATAGAATACCCCTTTATGCACGAATAATATACTACAAAGAGCTATTACTTTTCTGAAAGATTATTCAAATCAACAGGTTTAGCATGAAAGATGTATTTCAGGCTCCAGGGAAGGAAATGGTGCAAACTGCATGGTGTTTGAAGATCTACATGAACTTGAGTTTATGCAGGATTTTGAAGGCATGATTTAGGATTGTCTAGGAGCCAGAAATGACAGTAAAGTGGTGGCAGCCATGGATGCCCTCATGATAAGATCTACTTTATTCTCAGTTTGAAATGTCTGGGGCTATGTTTATAGCAATGAAGAGGTGATTGACTGCATTTCAAGCATGATGCCACTGCTTGCATCCTCAATATTTATTGATGATATTCAAGGTGTTCTTGGGGCATACAATGTGATTGGTCTTTGTATTCTACTTGATGTTAACATCATATTTATGAAACAACAATTGCCCAAGAATGCCTAGGAAACAAATCTTGGTAATGGTTCTATTTTCCGAGGGATTCGAGGAAGTTTTCAATGTGCTCCAATGCAAGAAAAATCAGTTTTACATGGAGAATTTTATTTCAAAAGCTTGCCTACTGAAGGAAAACACCAGGTGGTTATGCTCTTACTTATATTTTTGATCAGATTGGTCACATTTTCCCCAACTTTCATAATGTTTTAGATTTCAAGAGAACAATTATTTCAGTCCAGAAATTGTTTGAAGAAAGTATTTTTTCAGCTGGTCGTGATAGTAGTGATGGGGTATAGTTGTATTCGTGCTGGAGTTGGCTTTTGCAGGAAGCTGTGGGATGAAGGTTAACCTAAACTCCAAATGCACTAGTATATTCGAAGTATTGTTTGCAAAAGAATTTGGCTTTGTTCTTGAAGTTAACAGTGGCAATATTAATATCATTGCCAAGAAATTCAATGTTGCAGTTGTAAGATATCTGGAAATATCATGAAGATGTATACTTGATGAGAGTTGGATAGGGTATTGAGACCTGGTGTTATCAGGTATTATTCAGTCCCTCAATAAATTGGAAAGAAACACGATAAAGAATGGAAAGGAACTCCCGAGGATTTAAAACAAAAGCAAGATGCTATTTAAGATGTTGCAAAAAGGTGATCTTGTTGTATAGCAAAAACCCATAAAACACATCGATTGTGTAAAAGGAAGAGAAACCTCATTCAAATCAATTTGCTCTAGCAGAAAAGAAGAAATAGCATTTAGTAAGTTATTTCTTAGCAGAGCTGTTGTGTGAGATGAACTTGTGGATACAGGTGGCTGTGTTGACCATGCTTAAAAGGAGCTTAACAGATTTTAATGAACAACTTTAACAACCTCGTATTTAAAGGCAAAATATCAGCACTCAAAGGATCATTTCCAGATTTGAAGGTAGAAGACTTTCTTACCAAACATTAATAAGGATAACTTGAAACTACAACCCGAAAACTAATTAAAGAGATATTGATCTTAACCATACATTGTCTTTGTCATGCAGTTCGCAAAATGCAAATTCTTACCAAACATTAATAAGGATAACTTGAAACTACAACCCGAAAACTAATTAAAGAGATATTGATCTTAACCATACATTGTCTTTGTTGATTTCGATATTGATCTTAACCATACATTGTCTTTGTTGATTTCTTTTAATTGTCATGCAGTTCGCAAAATGCAAATTCTTTCACAATGAAGGTAATACTCTGCATATTATTAAGTAAATTGTGTAAATTGAAATGTCTGCAACTTGCATAGACTACGGCAAATACTGTTGCAACCAGAGGAAGAACTGTTGAGAAATGATTCTAATATGAACCGGATCTAATATGAGCGGAGAGGGATCCAACCAATTTCCATGAACCCAGAGGGATCCAATTTCTTCATGTGTAAATTTTTGGACATAACCAAAATTTCAACTTTGATGACCAACAGAAAGCTTTAGCTTTACACATCATACTGGATGGTAAAATAAGCCTCTAAACTCAACCAATAAAAATCAAAATATTTAACTCTACTTTTGTAAATGCTAATAGAATCTTTAGCCATTTGAAACATCTGAATTTTGCAGACTTCAGTCTCAATGTAAAAGGAACATATAAAAGATAATGATAATTTTATCAGCTCACAGACTGCTACACATCTTGTTTCAACGAACAATTATTTCTTTTGTTTCTCTTTCAATCAAGCTTTATAATTGTTAAATAATAATAAGCATTTTTTTTGGAAATATGACAGGTTACCTATTTTACTTAATGGCTAAGAAAAATAGCAAAAAGTTCCATAGTTAAAAATTTGGACACCTCTATATGGCCTTGACACTTAAAACCTGTATTCTATCTCCAGTAATTACTTGAAATACAACTTCGTATATTAAAAACTAAAGGCATACATATTACTTGAAAGAATACTTCGTATATTAAAAACCAATTTAAAGACGTTATGGGGGATACATTTACACACATCAAAGTTGGACAAGGGTTCATGGGTTTAGAGTTGTCTCACAATCTTCAAATCTACCCTACAAAGATTTCAATAGAATATGCTCTCCACTGCTCATCCCTTCCAATCTTTTCCAAACATGATATGCTAATAGAAGATTGCGTTACTGAAATTTTAAAAATCAAAACAGGAAAGACGAGGCCTACAGGACCACATACTATTAAAATATCGTGTGTATTTGTCTGCCTAAGATTTGGGAATGATTGCATAGAGTATTCAACCATGTATGACATATGGTCCTATGCTATCTCCGGTAATTATTTGAAAGACAACTTTGTATATTAAAAACTAAAGGCATACAACGAATTACTTGAAAGCATACTTCATATATTAAAAACCAATTTAAAGACATTATGGAGGATACATCTACACATCAAAGATGGACAAGGGTTCAAGGGTTCATTGCTTTAGAGTCGTCTCACAATCCTCAAATATACCCTACAAATATTTCAATAGAATATGCTCTCCACTGCTCATCCCTTCAAATATTTTCAAAACATGATTTTCTAATAGAAGATTGCTTTACTGAAATTTTAAAAATCGAAATAGGAAAAACCAGGCCTACGGGACCACATACTATTAAAATATCGTGTGTATTTGTCTGCCTAAGATTTGGGAATGACTGCATAGAGTATTCAACCATGTATGCTATATGGTCCATTTGGGCATGAACAATGATAGTAGCACCTATCAAGCAAATATTATATATTAACAGCAACTACTAAAACCAAAGAGGAACAAAGGAGTCTCTGATTTGTTCTTAAAGTACTCAAATTTCAATTTCAACCATGTCATGAGTTCTTGTGGTTTTGCTTATGCTTGAAGTAGAAATTTGCTTATGGTTAAAGTAGTAATAAAGTGATTGAGTTCATAGGCTTATTCTACAGTTTAATATGAGGGATGTGTAATTTTATCTGTGGGCAACTTAGAGTTAACAAGTGTTTCTTAAAATATACTATAAAAAACAACATAGAGAGAAATGAGTGGTGTACAAAACAGAGGGAAATGAGTGGTGTACCAGCAAGCACTATCATTAAGGTTTGTCTCTGTATTACTACAATCCACCATCAAATAATGTCAACTAATAAAAATAGAATCCTCTGCGACAGTAAAAAACGATACCTGAGCCAAATCCAGAGTGTTTAAAGAACAGTTTGAGGGAGGTGAAAACTCCAGCAATTTTCTTGTTTCCGTCTCAATAATCAATATCTCCCCTTTCGAATTCCCCACATAAATTTAGTCACCTCTCTTATTAAAAGTTGCAGCAATAAATAGTAAAGTTGATATTCTCTCAGGGTCAACAGAATGTGCTAAAATAGGAAGTATATATTGTTTGTTTGAATTGAATTCCACGAGGATTGGTCGACTGGCGAAGGGACAAGCTAAAGCCAAATATGGATTGAATGACCTAGGATGGAGACCAGCATGGAGGGAATCCGTTGGAGTTCAATACAGGAAATCTCTCGACCTTCGACAACATCCCAGAGAGTCAAAGATTTACTTGTAGTGGATGTAAGTATTCGGCGATCACACTTGGACCAACACACGCTTGTAATAGCTGCACTATGGTCTTTGTCACAAAATTCGTTGGCAACCCCTCTGGTTTCAAAGTCCCATATAACAGAAGTTCCATTTGTACAGCCAGATGTTTCATCCAGGCAAACAAAAGCTCAAATGTTCTCAGGGTCAACAGAATGTGCTGAAACAGGAAGTATGCATTGTTTGCTTGAATTGAAGTCCTCCATGCTGGCGAAGGGACAAGCTAAAGCCAAAGATGGAGACCAGCATGGAAGGGAATCCGTTGGAGTTCAATATGGGCAATCTCTTGACCTTCGGCAACATCCGAGAGAGTCAAGATTTACCCGTAGTGGATGTAAGTATTTGGCGACCACACTTGGACCAACACACGCTTGTAATAGTTGCACTATGGTCTTTCTCACAAAGTTCCTTGGCAGCCCCTCTAGTTTCAAAGTCCCATATAACAGAAGTTCCATTTGTACAGCCAGATGTTTCATCCAGGCAAAAAGCTCAAATCTTCTCAGAGTCAACAAAATGTGCTGAAACTAGAAGTATATATTGTTTTCTTGAATTGAACTCCACGAGGATTGGTCGACTAGTGAAGGGACAAGCTAAAGCCAAAGATGGATTGAATGATCCAGTATGAAGACCAGCATGGAAGGGAATCCGTTGGAGTAAAATACGGGCAATCTCTCGACCTTCGGCAACATCCCAGAGAGTCAAATATTTACCCGTAGTGGATGTAAAGATTTCCCCGCAGTGGATGTAAGTAGTCGGCAACCACACTTGGACCAACACAGACCTTTTGGCGAATCGTAAAGGGTTCAGAACACATTATCTGTACCGAAGGATTCAAGTGCCTTCCTCGGCGCTGGAAGCCCTTGAATTAGAGAACAACCCGAGGACCTACAGGCATGACAAGAAACAGAGACTTAGCCCTATTAAAGAAAACAAAAAAAGAATGTTCAGATCCCTGTGTAAATCGCTAAAGACTTATAACCTACCAGCTTAAACATGTAGACTTACTTAAAAAACGAGAGTAGATTAGCAATGTTAACTCTCGTGTGTCGGGGCACTAGAAGCCCAGTAATCTTCAGATCTGCAACACCCACAAATATACCTCAATTTCAACACAAACACGGGCAAAACAGGCACTACCTACAATGGCAAAATCTCATAGAACTTACGCGTGAGAACTGGAGGAGGCGATGGCGCAGAAGAATTGGAGACCGCGGCTGTTGAGTCCTTCATCTCGACATCTTGAGTAGCCATCCACGGGCAAAACAGGCACTACCTGCAATGGCAAAATCTCATAGAATTTGCGCGTGAGAACCGGAGGAGGCGATGGCCCAGAAGAATTAGAAACCGCGGCTGTTGAGTCCTCCATCTGAAATTTTGTAATTTGTAACTATTTCCAATGAATTAGTAACTGTTTTGATCGACCGTTCAAATTTTTGCAATCCTCTAACATCTAATCCTACGGTGTCCAGGAACCACAGGTAGACAAAAAAAAGGGATGGATTTTAGAGAGAAACACTTTATGACGTAATTATAATCCTGAGTTGTGTCAGTCACAAAGAATCCTCTATGCAAAATATATTATACCTGGTCATTGATTTCTATGGTGTTGAAGAGTCATATTTAAAATATTATGCATAGTTTCAGGTTTCCAGACAAAGAAGCTGGCCTGGTTCCAATGGCATATATTGTAAGGAAACCTGGAAGCACACTATCTCAAAACAGTGTAATCAACTTTGTAGCTCAACATGTAATTTGCGTTGTAAATACGGTATATTTACACTGTCAATAGAGGTTTTGAAAATTGCTAACTAGCAGGGGATAGTTTTGAATTTTTTAATTATTTCATCAAGCTTCCCAAATTATGTCACTACTATCATTATTAAACATGTCATACTTCTTCCTGGTTTTGGTTTGTCTTCATAGGTGGCACCAAGAAGGTTCGTATGTGGCTTTTGTGAGTGAGATTCCAAAAAATGCGGCAGGAAAGATATTAAGAAAGGGCTCGACTAAATTGGCCATCTCCAAATTATGATGTATTTGCAGTTGGATTGGGGTTCTACAATTTAGTATAAAGGTGACATAGAGCTTTGTGTGATGTTGATTCTCGAGAGATATTGTAGTATCCGTAAATGAGTATAAATATTTTAATGTTGGTTTGCTCTGAGAAATTTAAGAGACATTCAAATTTTACAAATTAAACAACTTAAATTCAAATTTTTAAAAATCTTTGCTGGATTTTGATTACAATTAACCAAAAAAAAAAATTCATTTGTCTATAAGTTAGACTATGGTCACATTAAAATATATAACATATAAATACTAGTTATATTTTAAGATCTATTTTAACATATAAATTAAAACAAGTGTTGCAATCGTATAGTCTTGCCTTGGAAGAAGCTAATAAATTGAGATGTGAAGTGGATAAATTAATTGATCCTGGAGGCCCAAGAACTTGCATAAATTTTGTTAAATAAATAAGTTGTACATTTATAGTTTTACTCCTACAAAAGTGACAAGGAAAACATAAATAATGGTGGGAAGTGACTCCTAATAAGTATATTTATTTACATCTTATTTCTACTCATTTTTATGCAAGGACTTGATTAAATTATGATGGGGAGTAACTTATGGTAAATACGTTATTTACGTGAGTGTGAGTTATTTTGAATTTTTATTTTTATTTTTGGATACAAATATTTAAAAATCATGCATGAATATTGGAATCATATCTATAAATTATGGCTTAAAATATATGATGTAGTTATCTAGATGAGATTATATTATGCAAAAACTACAATACGACCTTCAAGTTATGGTTCCATCAAATGTTTGAAAACTACTTTTTTTAATGATATTGAAAACCAAATATTGTTTTTCAAAGTTAAACATTATAAGTTGAATTGGTGAATGATAAATTAATAATGGTCAATCAGAAAATCTATTTTTAGAGTCAAACCATATTTAAATTTAATTAATAAGCACATAAAAACTTAATACTTGCGATAAACTTACAACATAACAAAATTTATATTCACCCCCACTTTACCATGGACCATGGGCCAATACTATGACTTGTCAATTTCACATGCTGAAAATGGTAACTCATATCACAATCAAAATATTTTATTTTAACTTATTTTATAACATTTTTTTAAATTAAATCTAGAAGAAAAAGGTTATAGTTTTGATATATATCTAAACTTTATACCCTCACTATTAAAAATATTTAGTGGATATTCCATAGAGATTAAATCAAGGTTTTAATAAAATAAAATATGAGAATACTTTTATATATAGAGATGTGAAATTTATAAAATACTAGCCTATATCCATTTTAATTCCAGATCTACCAAGTGTCATGAGAGATCAAATCTTTTGAGGTGCAAATCACTTTTGGAGTGAAGAGATTTGATCCCTCTTGATGCTTGGTACCTTCAAAGTTAAAATGTATTTAGGTTGGTAGTATGGATTTTATTTGTTTCTTAGATAACAAACATGCATCACAACTTGTGGTTCAGTAGTCGCACAGAATATCCACAACATCAGAGTTATTGAAGCCCTTCCAAATGCATCAAAATTTCTGTAAGTGAAGGCAAGCTTTTTGGTTTAAGTAATATGCTATGGTTTTATGTACAACAATTGTAATTTTTTGGTGAGTTAGTAAATAAACACCCATATTTCTTTGAGATTAACTACTACTTTTATTTTGTAAGGTGTTGGTGGATTTTATTGTCTTCACAATGCAACCTCACTAACATAAATTGTCAACCAAGGTAGGTCTATTTATTTCAAGGTTATTGGGCATAGTATATATAGGCAACATTCATTAACTGGAACTAACTATTTCCTAAGACACATGTTGGCATTATGGCACAGGTTTGGCGCTATGGCACTGGTGTTGTCCTTGATGGCAACTCACTTTGGTGACAGATCACAGTTCAGGCACTCAGAAAGAAGAAAAAGACATATACGCAGGTTCAATTTGATGAAGCCGCGTATACACGCGGGTTTGACGTTCTCAAGGCGCGTATGCGTATACACACACTTTTATGCAAATAAAATCGTGTATATCTAGGATAACTTATTTTTTGGTCTGTGGTATTTTGTCCGTGGTATTTTGTCCTTGGTATTTGGACCTATGGTTTTGGACCATGGTATCTCATCATAAGTGTTGATCCCAAGTATTGGATGCATGGTATTGAATTGTTATGGTTTTGGACCATGGTATTGTGAAAGGCCTAAGACTATAAAAGAGGAAGGAGATCATTTGGCAAAGGCAGCTGAATCATTGAATATCTAATAATGTGCTAGATCTGAAATATTGGTGATTGAGGTTATGGTGCAGATCTGGATATGAATGAAGGAGGAACCTTAGCGCAAAGAGAAGGATAAGTTCTATTGATGGGTCATAATCTTTAAGATTGAATGATAGTATCTTTGCATGATTTTGGTCTGTTATATGTGGCGCTTGCTTGATCTATGACACTGATAATCTGGGTTAATTAGTGTTTGAATATCTGAAAGAGCGAATTATCCTTTATAGATCTGTACGCAGGTTCAGTGAAGCGAAGGCGTGTATACGCGCTAGTTCAGTGAATAAAAACAGCGTATACGCATGTTATTCCACACACAGAAGCGTATGCACGTATGTTGCAGGTTATTGAAATAACGTATATATTTTGAGTTGTGATCTAGCTACTTTCGTTTATTGTTTCTATGTTCTGGGTTCAGATTTTGGTGTGTGGTTTTTGTTACTGTATTTTGGGTACAGCTGTCAGAGAAGTATCTACTTGATTTAGATCTAATTGGTGAAAAGGAGATTGGTTGATGCAGAAATTATTGATGATTGATTGATTGATGTTCATGGATCCAGTCTGAAAATTTATGAAACGTGGTCCCTGGAAGAAAGAGAAGGTTGTAGCCTTCTGTAGGCCAGCACCTACGTACTAGTATCTTGACTAGTGCAAGAGCTAAGGGAGTTGTAGCTCCCTTCCAGGAGAAGCTGGAGAACGAGAGAGGGTTGTAGCTTTCTGCAAGTTGCAGCCTGCGTACTGGTAAAGGACTGCACCAGTTCATTGTAAAAAGAAGTTTTCTAATTAAAAGAAGATAGAGACGAATTGCAGCAGGTGGTTTTCACCCACATTGGGTTTCCACCTTATATCTTGTGTTCTTGTGTATGATTGTCTTCTGCTCTGTTTTACTGTTCCTCGTTACTGGTTCTGATACACAGATTAACAATCAACATCTGACAGATAAAGTAAATTATAAGTTTGCATTGTATACGCGGTTTTCTTTCGACATAGTTGCGTATATACACTGGCTTAATTAACTGAAGTAGCGTATATTATCTGAATTTGAGAAAGGGAATATTTGACTTAATAATATTGATTCACCCCTCCCCCCTCTCAGTATTATTTCCAACAACACATGATGCTCCTCAAGAAGAACTCAACTCTCAATCAAAGCCTAATGTTACTCTAGCCATTCACACTTGCATGAATGAAAATCAACTTTATTGTTGTGAATAAACATCTCAGTGTCAAACTTCACACTTGCATAAAAGAAAACTCTTTGCACATAGTTCTAGGAATGGAAATCACATTTGCAGAAATAAAAGAGCACTCAACTACTCTAAACTACTCTTGCAAAAAGGAAATAACACTCACATAAATCAAGTCCTCACTTGCATGAAATAGCTCAACCACAATCACTAGTTCTTATGCTACCAACCTAGAGATGGAATCCATGTAACAACACAACCACTCTTTTAACATAAATGCTACTCTTGAGATGGCATCAATGACATAGGGTTGAAAACAATAAAGGGAAACTGTAACAAAAGTAAATCAACACTCTGTAACAAAGGTAAATCATAGTAATTTGTAATAGCTGTAAATCAACAACAATAACATATGAATGACGAAGATTAATTCTATGATGGCTATGGTTGAATGTTAATATTCTATTGTTCAACCCTTATGCAAGCTATCATAACATATCAGTAACAACGAGGCCTTAATACAATAAGGATTTTGTAATAGTGATAAAAACAAAATTAAAGGAATTGAAACCACAACCTGCAAGCAAATAAACAAAGTAACTATGCTACCTTTATGTACGCACAATGATCCTTGTTAAAGAGGAGGGTTATTCCTCCTTAGAAGGGAGCTAGAAAAGCTTATAGCTCACAAGCGAGAACAACAAATCATAAGGTGAATCGCAACATCGCTAAGGATTGCATTAATTCTAAAAAAAAAAATGTACAATTGCAGAGTTCAAAGCAATAATGTCAACCCCCTTTTCAGGGCAGAGAGATACAAGTTCATATAAGTTTGTTTGTGTAGTCCAATCATGGTACAAATTTTGATGAACAACCATGTGAATCTTTCAATTCTCGGGATGTTAAAATAATAGTAATTGGAGGTCTTTTTTAGAATAATTACAACAAATTAATTGCAAATAAGATTGATGCCACAATGATTGCCTGATTTTAGCGAGTAGTTAGAATGTTGAGAATCCTAATTGTCTCGGCCAAATTAGTCCTAAAACATCATAAATAATGAGCTCTTCCCACCATATTTTTGCATATATAGGCTTCAACTATTAATAATGTTTATACTTAGGCACTAGAAGCCAAATCAGATTAAATCGAAACTTCAATCCAAGCCATCTAGGCCCACAACACTTGATACAATGGACACATATTGGTACTCTCAAAATGGAATGTAACAAATGTGGCTAGCAGTATGGACCTTTATCCTTTAGTCTCTTACCATATGCTTCCTAACTTAATATGCTACCTTCTAATGCACCTTGTTTTATCTATTCAATATTTCTAGAAAAAAGTCCTAGATTCCTCTTCGGAAATCATGCCTAATAGTCATCCACTTCGAAGACCCAAGGAAGTTTCCATAAGTTCTAACCACTACTAAAACAGGGCCATGATCCCCATAGATTCCTCAGTAACTTGTTTTCTTGGTTTTTTGTTACAGCCTCATAAGCCAATTTCTAGTTTATTTGGTTTTGAACAAATGACGTATATGCTCTTAATCGAATGTCCCCCACATAGGGTGAAAGATTAGAACTCTTCTCTCCATACTAGATAAGTTCTTACAGGTATAACTCACACAACAAATGTTTCTCTACAAAGTTACTATGATTGAAGGTCTCTAGAAAATTCATGGTGGTAGTCATTCCATATGGCTTGTTTTCTTCAATTTTTGCTAATAAAAAAAGAATGAGTTGCTCATGAAGAAATAAGGGGTGGGAAGGGGAATACTTTTTGAAGCTCAATAATTCATGTAAAATATCATACATCTACTCCTTTGTTGGATTATTGGCATTGTTAGGTTGGTTGGTGGCATAGAGTGTGCTGGCATTGTTAGGTTGGTTGGTGGCATAGAGTGTGTTGGCATTGATGTCAATTGGGCTAGCATTGATGTGCATGGTGTTTCAAGCTCAAGGGATTGTTATGGTTGTTGTAGTCTTTGGTAGAGAATCATTAGAGTATCTAGATAATTGAAAAGCTATAATACTATAACTATGATGGTTAGGAGTCCCTGGATTTGAAGGAATTTTTGCCTCGTAATTTCAACTCAGATGCTCTTGGAAGTGGCATAATTAGATAATGTTTAGAAATAGATTTCCAACGATATATTGAAGTATGAAAATGACCTCTTGGATCAGAAGTTATTACGAGTCAAAGGTAAGTGCACCAAAACGTTAAATATTGTAGAGTTAAATTGGAAAAGGGGTAAATTGGTGACCAAGTTTGGTGTTTTCACCAAATGTGGCGAAGTATTTAAGTGGAGTAGATGGTGATTGGTTGATGGTGGAGCCTATTACACATAATCCCGACAAGAGGTTCTCTAGAGGTCACAAAATTAATGCATAAAGGGATTTCCTAGGATGACGTAAGCCTGAGGAGTTAGCAGGTAGCAATAACATTGATTGGCGGAGTTCTAGTGCGATGAGGTCCCATAGCCACATCACCCTAGGAGGGCTTCCCCATAAGAACCAAAGGAGCACATAAGGGTGAACCCTTGGGATGATAGTGATCCAAGAGGATATTGGTGGTCACCTACCTATCCCACCTAGACCTCTAGTTAGTTTCATTTGTTTCCTTGTTTATTTTAGCATTTACTATTTTTAGTATTTTTTTCGTGCCCTGAACTTCCGGAAAATTTTTGACCCCCTAAACGACTTTTTTTTAGGTCCGATACAACGACATCTGGAAAGTTTTGTATTACTCAGAGAGACCTTTCCAAAAATGTATCATACGCGCCAAATGGAGATAATATGACCAAGTTATGACCTCGAGAAGTTGGCTACCCAACTAACCCCAATGGGGCCCATAAACGCTTGCTGTTATATCTCCTGGGGTTAGGGTTTTGGTTGTTTAGAATTTTCTCATGTTTTTCAATAATAAATAGGCCCCTGATCCTCATTGTAACACAATTCAAAGGCATGTAGCCGCCACATCTCTTCTCAGAGATAAGTTAAAATTGCCCTAGCTAGTCTTATTTCCATTTTGTTTGTAAGCATATTTCAGTATTTGATATAAATGAAATGAAGTGTTGTTTTTGTTTCATCTTTGTATTCATGGTTATATCTATTATTTTTTGTGTTCCTGTTTAAATTCGGATAAGTGGTATTTGAGTGGTCTGCGTTTTCTTTGTTTTTCTTTGCATGTCGCCAATGAGGTTGGGATATAAGGAGTTAGGGCTTGAACTGGTCAAACTTTTGCAATACCATCCTTGCAAATCCCTACGACCTCCCATGGGGGAAGAAAAGAAAGATGAGGGGGCAGGAGATCATTTCAAAATCTTGCTTGAAGAAGCCCTTGAGCAACAGAGGAACGCGATGATGGACAACTTTTTCCATATCCTTCAGCGGTTACCCAAGGGTGACACATCTACTTCCAACCACGACTCTGGAAGCTCCACCCCTTTAAGGTACAAGTTAAATTTGACATTCCCATATTTCAGGGTCAGATAGATGCGGATGACATAGATAAATGGTTAAATCTGCTAGAAGGATATTTTTTTTGTTCTTGATTTTTCCAATCGGGAAAAGATTACTTTTGCTCTTCTCAAAGCCACCTCCCACGTTAAACTCTGGTGGGAAACCTACTGTGAGTAGAAGGATGAAAGTACGCCCTCACTATTTTCGGTTGCACCACTTGGAATTTGTTCTAGGATGTCATCAAGGAGCAGTACTACCCTGTCGGGAGCTATGAGGATAAATACATAAATTGGACCACACTGCGACAGGGAAGGGACCAAGACGTGCCAGAGTTTACCCATGTTTTTCATACCCTTGCAACGAAGTTGGGTATCAAGGATTATGAGAAACATTTGGTACTCAAGTATCACAGTTGTCTACATAGGTACATCCAGGATGAGATGGAGTTCTTGGACATCTCCTCGCTCGGCAATGGCGTACCGGTACATTGTCAAGATTGAGCAGAAGCTTAAACAGAAAAAGTGAGACTTTGGATTTACGAATCCGAAGCAAGGGAAAGATGCCCCCAAACTGTAGATCAAAGGGAAAATACAAGTCCCCGACGACCCAGTATAACCCACCAAAGCCACAAGCAAAGAACAATGCCACGAAGACAAAGAAGGACACGAGAAAGTTGTGTGAGTTCCATAAGAGCTCCACTAACAACACAAGTGAGTGTCGTGCCAAGCAAGTCACTGGTGCTCGAGTTGAAGGCTTCTGAGTTCGACGCATGTTTCGAATCTGAGTTCGACGCATGTTTCGAATCTGAGTTAGAACCTGACAAGGGGAATGATAAATGGAAGCAGATCATTGACGCGGAGCCCAGTGCTATTGTGGCCACCAACAAGATCTAGAATATTGAGCCTAAAGATCCAGAAGAGGGGGAGCACCTATTCCACTCACAGATGTGGGTGAAGGGTTCTCCGTTGCAGTTCATTGTTGACAGTGGGAGCCAAAAGAACCTCATTTTAATAGAGGTCGTGAAGTAACTGGGCCTACCGACTACAACACATCTGCATTCATACACCATCGGGTGGCTTCACCAAGGAAGAGATCTTTGCGTCAGCCTGCAATGTCACCTTCCCTACAACATCAATCCTTTAATAGATGAGGTACTGTGTGATGTTGCTCCTCTTGAAGTTTTGTATTATTAAGATAACCATACTTATGGAAGCGGCATGTTGTATATCAATCTAGACCTCACTCTCTTATTATTTATTTGGGTACTAAGTTATACAGGATACCATAGGTAGCCCCACCTATCACCATCTCTTTGATCTCTGCTAAGCAATGCAGTAAGGTCATCTCCCAGGATGAGATTTTTTTTTTCTTTCTGATTCGCTCTCAAAGTAAGGGGAAGGTTGTAGCCACATCCATGGCCCTCGGGAAGGGTTCCTCCAAGCAGCAGAAGCAAGTGGATACGGTCATGGAAGAATACAAGGACATCTTCTCCTCACCCACAGGGGTACCCTTGCATTGTCAGGTCAAACATTCAATCAATCTGACTCCTGGAGCACCTCTACCCAACGAGATGATATATCGTTGCTCCATTTTGGAAAATCAAGAGATCAAGCAACAAATCTAGGAGTTGCTACAAAAAGGGCACCTACAACCAAGTTCCTCGCCTTATGGGAGCCCGATTATACTTGTATAAAAGAAGGATGGGACCTGGAGGCTCTGGATTGATTATCGGGCACTAAACAAAATCATTGTCAGGAACAATATCCAATCCCATAGATTGATGACTAGCTGGACCAACTCAAGGGGGCCAACTATTTCAGCAAGATCGATTTGAAGTCTGGTTATCACTATGTTCCAATAGAGCCCACATATGTATGGAAGATTGCATTTAAATCTAAGGAAGGCCTCTTTGAATGGTTAGTTATTCACTTCAGATTGGAAAATGTCCCTGCTACTTTTATGAGGCTAATGGATGACATCTTGCGGTCCTTCACCAACTTGTTCGTGATGGTTTATCTGGACGACATCCTCATCTTCAGCAAGAGTTGGGAAGAACACTTGCAACACATTCGACAAGTCCTTCAAACCCTTCGGAAACACAAACTGTGTCAACTTGGAGAAATGCACCTTTGGTATGATCCATGTCCAATAATTGGGTTACATCATACATGAGCATGGCGTGCATGTGGACCCAACCAAGATCCAAGTCATTCAGGATTGGCCAGCCCCGACCACTCTAACGGAGCTTCACAACTCTTTTAGCCTTGCAAATTTCTATCGGAGGTTCATGTTGGGATTCTCCCATATCACTTTTCCTTTGAGTAAGATTACTAAGGACGGGGCGAAAGAAATTTTTCCTTGGTCTGAGTCCCAACAGAAGGCGTTTGTTGAGTTGAAGCACTGCCTCTGCTCTGCACCATTACTCACACTGCCAGACTTGCAACAACCATTTGAAATTGAGATAGGTGCCTCAGAATATGCTATTGGTGTAGTCCTCACCTAGCACGGGCATCCAGTGTGTAGGTTTTAATCCTATATAGAAATTACCTGCATACAAATTCTAAAACACAGAAAATAAACAATGCGAGAGCATAACACATAGAACACATATACACAGAGATTTTCCCCTGGATCCCAAAACCGGGACTAATAGCTTGATTTTTCATCATTGTCCTTTCAATGTTACAATACATATTTATACATGCCAAAGCATCCAATACCATGGACTGAAAACCATCATGTCCAAAACCATGGATCGAAAACCATCGCGCCCAAAACTATGGACCGAAAACCATTGCATCCAAAAACATGTACGGAAATCATGGTCAAAACCATAGGTGGGTCCGCCCAACCTAACATAGGTTCCAAAACAAAAATTTACCAGGGCGCTGTCCCAAACCCCATAGAGTGGGGTTACCTACACCCCTAAAACCCCTTGTGACTCCCCCGCTACGCAATCAGCACAACGAAAGGGGGGGCTCCGCCCCCCCTCTAACCCCCCGGTTAACTACGTGAGCTAGTCGTGGAAAGAATATAACACAACCCAACATTCTCCCACTTGTTGTTTTCTTTCCACAAGGGGCCATAGGAGAGCTTAGTCAATTATCCATCCCTGCAACGCCCATTGTTTCTCTACACCAAGAGAACTTCTCAAAGCTCACAGATTTTGTCAATGCATCTGCAATATTCTGTTCAAAGTGGTCCACCTTTACCAGCAAACACTTTTTTGTCTTCTATCATATCCCTCACAAAGTGATTACTGGAGCATCCAATGTGCTTTGTCTTTTTGAATGATATGCAGGGTTCTTTGCCAAGAAAATTGCACTTTGGCTATCACATTCTATCCTTATAGCTCCCTGTACTAACCCCATACTTGAATACAATCTCTGCAACCAAACTGCTTCCTTTCTTGCATGAATGGCTACAATGTATTCTGCCTCTGTAGTTGATAGTACCACTACATATTTTTTCTTACTCATCCAATTGACTGCACCTCGAAATAGGTTAAACACATACCCACTTGTATATATTCTCTGATCCAGATCTCCAACCCAGTCTGCATCAATGAAGCCACGAATATCCAACACTCTATCTAATCCTAGTCTTCCTTGGTAGCACAAACCATAATCACTAGTGCCACGCAAATACCTGAAAACCCGCTTCATTGTTGTCAAGTGCTCCTTCCCTGGTTTTGACATAAACCTACTCAATACTCCCACTGCATGTGCAATGTCTGGTCTAGTACAGACCATCGCATACATCAGGCTACCGACTGTACTTGCATATGGAACACGGGACATGTCCTCTTCCTCTTCTTGTGTCTTGGGACACTGTTCAGCAGATAACTTTACACCTATAGGAATAGGAACCTTCACAAGTTTATTATCCTTTATATTAAACCTCTACAATATTATCTCAACATACTTCCTCTTGTTTAACCAAAGCTTCCTCTTTGTCCGATCTCTTTTAATTTCCATGCCCAAAATATAGTTTTCAGCACCAAGATCTTTCATGTCAAATTTGGAGGACAAATGGGTCTTCAAATCCTGGATAATTTCTTTGTCATTCCAACCGAGCAACATATCATCCAACACAGGACCGGACAAATAAACATGTCACCACCCTTAAATTTAAAATACCACACCAATGTCCGGCTTTGCTTCTGGTTGAAGCCAAGTCCCGTTATAAAATGTATTCAAATTCTTGATAACCACATCCGTGGCTGTTTTAAACCTAGTTTTAGAGACTTCTTTACACTTGCATACCAGTTCTTTCTTACCCTTCACTGCAAATCCTTTAGGTTGCTTCATGTAGATCTCCTCTTCCAGATCCCCGTGAAGAAATGTTGTCTTCACATCCATCTGTTCTACCTCAAAATAAAAGGAAACAATAACAGATAGAAGTAATCTAATAGAAGTTACCTTGGCAACAGGAGGAAAAATATCACCAAAATCAATTCCCGGCACCTGGGAATAACCTTTTGCTACCAACCGAGCTTTTTATTTCTCCACATTTCCTTCTGCATTTGTCTTCTTCTTGAACATCCATTTGCTGCCAATGGGTTTCCTTCCAGTCGGCAACTCCACCAAATCCCAAGCCTTATTTTTGTGCAAAGATGCCATTTCATCAACCATGGCCTCTTTCCAGATTTTTTCATCCTCTAAATCTACTGCTTCCTTCACAGTTTGGGATCATCATCAGTAATAGATAAAGAAAAATTTGAACAGAAAGCAGATGGACTATACCTTTCTAGCTGCCTTCTTTCTTGAACTGATCTTCTCACACCTGGATTTTGTGGCTCTTCATCTTCTGATTCCTCCTCCGCTGTAGAGTCTGATTCTTCTTCCTTTAGCTCAAACTCTATCTTCGCAGGTTCCTTTGGTTAGACTTCATGTTTAATAACTTCTTTCATCTCTCTGAGCACCACATCTTGATTATACACAACCTTCTTTATTACTAGGTTCCAAAGCTTATAACCCTTTATACCCAATAAAGATGCACTTTTCAGATTTACTATCCAACTAAGTTCATTTCTCCTTTGGAACATGTACATATGCATCACATCCAAATACCCTCAAATGTGAAAGAGAGGGTTTCTTACCAGTCCATACCTCTTGTGAAGTCTTATCCTCCAATGCTGATGAAGGTGATCTGTTGACCAGGTAACAT
>APFE031635646.1:0-13114 GCA_000404065.3 Pinus taeda | reverse complement strand
AGTATCAGCCAACTATGGTCGAATTCGAAGGTAATATCTCAGACCTTACTGTATCTGTTTTAATTGATCCTGGGGCTACACTGAGTTATGTAAGCCCAAAGGTAGTGGAACGTTGTAATTTGCAATCTCTTAAATTTAAGAACCCCTAGCTGGTGCAATTAGCTACGGGAGCCAAAAGACGAGTAATAGCTAAAATTAAAGACTGCTCCTTTACCATAGCTGGACAGCCAGTAACGGCTGATTTAAATGTGCTTCCCCTTGGTTCCTATGATATTCTCATTGGTATGGACTGGCTGGAAAAACATTGGTCATTAGTGGACTGTAAGACCAAAATTATATACTTCAGAGATCATCTTGGAACCAAAAAGGAGATGCAAGGAATTAAACGACCTGTGCAAGTGCAACCAATAACAGCAACCAACTTGTAAAATGTATTCGAAAAGGATGCCAGGTCTATGCCATCCAGGTGGGTTATGTAGATTCTAAGGATAAAACAGCCATTTTAAATAACATCCCAGTCATTCAAGAATTCACAGACGTGTTTCCAGAAGAAATTCCTGGGTTGCCCCCAAAAAGAAACATAGATTTTACCATCGAGTTAATTCCAGGAGCGGCACCAGTGTCACGGGCACCTTATAGGATGAGCGTACCTGAACTGACAGAATTGAAAATGCAGTTGCAAGAGTTGTTGGACAAGAATTATATACGTCCTAGTGTGTCCCCGTGGGGAGCCCCAATGTTGTTTGTCAAGAAGAAGGATGGAACCTTCCGGATGTGCATCGATTACCGTCAGTTAAATAAGTTAACCATTAAGAATAAATATCCTTTACCCCCGATCGACGAACTATTCGATCAAGTAAAAGGCGCGACGATATTCTCTAAAATTGATCTACGTTCTGGTTACCATCAAATCCGAATTAAGGATGAGGATATCGCTAAGACAGCTTTTAGAACTAGATACGGACATTATGAATTTGTGGTCCTACCATTCGGACTTACCATTGCTCCCGCAACGTTCATGTGTTTAATGAACAACATCTTTCATCAATATTTGGATAGATTTGTACTAATATTTATTGATGATATATTAGTATATTCTCGCACCATGGAAGAACATCATGAACATCTTAGGAAGGTGTTACAGACTCTTCGGGAACATCAACTATACGCAAAGTTTAGTAAATGTGATTTCTTCAAAGAGGAAATCCAATACTTGGGTCATGTAATTACCAAGGAAGGAATCGCGGTGGATCTAGAGAAGATAAAGGCTATAATGGATTGGCCTGTACCGAAGGATGTAGCGGATGTTCGATCTTTTATGGGACTGACTAGATATTATAGAAGATTTGTGGAAGGATTTTCTAGAGTTGCATTTCCCATTACCTCATTACAGAAAAAGGGGAAAACATTTCATTGGACCCCAAGCTGCTAGAAAAGTTTTGAGCAATTGAAACATTTACTCACTACAGCCCCCATTTTGAGGATAACAGATCCTGATAAGGATTACGTGGTATGTACAGATGCGAGCAAAGAAGGAGTAGGTGGAGTTTTAATGCAGGAAGGAAAGGTGGTCGCGTACGAGTCTCGGAAATTAAAGGAGCACGAACAGAAATACTCCGCTTATGATTTAGAATTGACTGCCGTCATCCACGCCTTAAAAATGTGGCAACATTACCTAATGGGTAGGAAATTTTTACTGCTCATGGATCATCATAGTTTGACAAACTATTTCAGTGAGCCTACCTTAAACGCCAGACAAGCACGGTGGGTGGATTTCCTGAGCAATTTTGATTTTGAAATAAAACATTTGCAAGGGAAAGAAAACCGAGTGGCGGACGCCCTAAGTCGGAAAGTACATCATTTATATGAAGTTTTTGTTAGCAAGTGGAAGAACCCCATTTTGGAAATGGTTAAAGAAGCTTCCAGTCAAGATGTTAAGTATCAACAATTAAAACTGCAATTACAGCAATCTACTAACTTGACAGGCCAACCAGATTATGAGCTAAATGATGAAGGAATGATATATTTTCAGCACAAATTATATGTACCCAATCAAGATAAAATTAAAAATCTGATTATGGATGAGTTCCATGTCAGTCATTATGCGGGACATCCGGGATACCAGAAAATGATTACTGCCATCCGAAAAGAGTACTTTTGGCCCGGAATGAAGAAGAGCATTGCCGAGTATTTAGCGCGATGTCTGGAATGCCAGCAGATTAAAGCTGAACACCAACACCCGGCGGGACTGCTACAACCCTTACCTATTCCAGAATGGAAATGGGAAGTCATTTCCATGGATTTTATTACAGGGCTGCCTAAGACAAAAAGGAACAACGATTCCATTATGGTGGTGGTGGATAAACTGAGTAAAGCTGCGCATTTTATACCGGTGCAATCCACGTAAAAAGCTACACAGATTGCTCATGTGTTTATGCAAAATGTGTTTAAGCTTCACGGACTTCCAAAAACCATAATTTCTGACCGTGATGTGAAGTTCACATCGACTTTCTGGAGAACGCTATTCGCTGAATTGGGAACCCAATTAAATTTCAGCACAGCATACCACCCTCAAACTGATGGGCAAACAGAACGAGTAAACCAAGTGGTGGAAGATATGTTGCGGGCATACGTGATGCAACAACCTACGCTGTGGGAGGAATATTTGCATCTGGTAGAATTCGCATATAATAATGGCTATCACACTTCCACTCAAATGAGCCCATTTGAGGTTATGTACGGACGGAAATGTCGAACACCCTCTAGCTGGGGAGGATCCGAGGATAAACTGAGTTTGGGGCCTGACATGCTTAAAGAAATGGAAGACATGGTGAAAAAAGTACGTGTAAGTTTGAAGGCTGCTCAAGACAGGCAGAAAAATTTTGCTGACCGGAAAAGGAGATTTAAGGAGTACCAAGTTGGGGACCACGTGTATATCAGAATTCAAACTAAAAGAAGTACCTTACAATGGAGCGGGTGTGCCAAGTTGGCACCCCGATACTGTGGACCATTCCAAATCCTAGCTAGGATTGGACCAGTGGCATATCAGCTCGCCTTGCCGAGCCACATTCGAGTCCACAACGTGTTCCATGTTTCGATACTAAAGAAATATGTCTATGATCCTAAACATGTGATCCAATGGCAAGACATTCAGGTAGTAACTATTGCTGCAGAAAAAACTGTTGAAATTGATTTTGAAAGAAAAACTAACTTTAGGCAATTTTGTAATACAGGTCGAACTGGAAGGAGAAGTTCTGGTCAAACCTCAGATCATCCTCGACCGGAGAGAAGTGCAGCTGCGGAAACGAGTTATTACCCAAGTTAAGGTCCAGTGGCAACACTATGGACCCGAGGAAGCCACTTAGGAAGATGAAGAATTAATGAAAGGAACTTATCTAGCTCTGTTTGTGGCTGAAAGACATCGGGACGGTGTCCAATCTCAGGAGGGGGAGATGTAATGACCAGATAAATTATGCGAATAAATTCTCTGTTTTTATCATTTTGGGTAAAAGTAGAATAGAAATTACTTTCTTTTCGTTATAAATGAGTGGAGTATTATTAATTCCAAGAAAACTAAATCTGGATTGAATTAATTACATATGGTAATTTTGGATGAGGAAGTTATTCCCTTTTTCTTGCCAGATTGTTTTTTTTTTTATCTATATATATAATAATAAACGGTTATCAGTAAGGGGGAAAAACCCTAACTGTTTTTCTCCCTGTCCCATAGAAAGATGGGAAGGGGGAAAAACCTGGGTTGTTGATGAACAGACGGGAGGAGAGAGTGGAAAGAAAAGAGATAAGTGCTAAGTCTGGTGAGGACCAAATAGCACAGGCACAAGGGTGCATTATATTTGCTGAAGGCAGAGGCCTGGCAGATAAGCTTGGGGGGAGATTAGTCGGGTTGACAAATCTCGTGGTTGGGAGGAAAGCAAGCAACAACAACCAGTTGTCTCCAATCTGGAGAGGTACTGAAGCCTGCGCGGAAGACAATACAGGTAAGTGCCATACTTTTTTCGTATTCTGAGGAGATTTCTTTAACCTTTATTTAAGTAATAGTTAGCTGCAAATTGGAAAAGCAGGATATTCTGGTATTGGGCCCAGGCTATTAGTAAGAGAGTAATTGTACTCTGCAGAAATGGGAAAACTTAATGATATTTCAGCTGAACCTAAGGTTTTTTAGTTAATTTAAAACAGAGTGTTGCTTAGCCATGTTCGATGGAGCCTGAAATTATTGAGCAAACCTAAGCAAATAAACCTGAACAGAATACTGTGAAAATCACAGGGTGACTGAACCTAAGTTATTGGTTGACGTGAGTAGCTTACTGTTACCTGTAGTTATCCTGAACTGAAGTCCTTTAAGAATTGAGATTTCGAGGGTGGCTACAGGAACTTTAACTTAAAACCGAAAAACTCCTTAAGTTATGAATAAAATGGTGCAGGGGAAAGGAAACCCCATGTACAGGAGAAGAGGAACAACTCGTAACTATTAACTGTATTAAATTAAACGACTAATGAAGTCGGGACAGTAATCAATAAAACAGGAGTCATAGTTCTGTATATGAACAAAGTTCCTATGCATTAACAGTGATTAGTTAAAACGTGAGTCGCATACAAACAATCCTTTCCTTCGAATAAGGAATACATGAATATAACAGCATTATAGGAAAAGATTACGATATTATATACATGCATAGCTTGATTTAAGAGAAATCGGAAATGTTAATTTAAGATGAACATCTAAAAGAGTTCCAAGAAGATAAAGACGACAATCAAAAATACATAGCTGAAATAACTAAGTTATTCTCTGTATAGAAATCCCGTACCCACATACACTGTAAATACTCAGAATAAATTAAAAAGGGTATTACTGCTGTGCCATATAATAAATACCATTCTTGCAGGGAATTAACCCAAAATCTGAATATCAATTGCTGAGCGTCGAACGCATTCGGGTTGAATCCCCAGATTAAATTCATGCAAATATATATATTGAAACCCCAGATTAAATTACATGCAAATGTATATGTAAATACTGTCAAATGGAGCGTTACACTTGCAACCGCCGTAATAGACAACAGAAACCAGAGCGGTAATAACGAAACCAGAACAACCGTAGCATACATACATTCATAACAGAAAACCCAGAAACAAAACAACCGCTTAGAGCTGAGCCTCATGCTGTTCAAAGTATTGGGTATACATTCTCATTACATCAAAGGACATTAACTCCTAAAAGGCGCAGCCGACCTGTGTCAAGGTACCAGCGGCTCGCCCAAAATTCTAACCAAATAATATTAAAAATAACTATTGAAGTTATACATGGCAATTACAAAGACCGAATGCCCTCTCGCAGGAGCGAGGCTCGTCAAGACAACCTTGGAATAAACCTAAGACAGAGTCTTACGATAGCGAGCAGTAGGGGGCTTCCCTAGTCCAAAGATAACGAATGCATCAAGCTTCCAGGAGGGAACACACATAAGCACCTGACAGAAGACGAAATTATTAAACTACGCCCTCGTTTCTACATACCACAGTACCATTTGTAACAGGGTTTCGACTCCTACCGTGAGTTCACTACCCCGCAGGATGTTGAACCAGCGATCCTTGCCGTCGTGCGGAGGCCACATCCTTTGCGCCTTCAACAGAGAAACAAAGAAAAAAACCAGAATTAGTCCCAAATGGAAGTTATTGAACCAATGACTTATCAAAGCAAATAACAGTAAAAAGAATAATGAAAAATTACCTAGTAGAAGTCGGGACCAGGTTAAAACACTGGGCGATCTGCATCGTCTTTCGGAACAGACAAGTCTTGTCCAGGATCTACCCGGAAAATCAAGGTAAAGGTGCATGCCATCGTTTGGCGCCGCAGAGCAGAGTTTCAGGCAGCGAGCGCCATCAAAATGAACACAGTAAACCCTAACAGCAGTGTTAAAAAGTAGGCACGCAAAATCATCACCGTCCGATGGAGGGTTTCAATCTCCATCGTCGAAAACCATCGTGATCCCGAGGAGGCCAGATATTGCCTGCAGCATTTAAGGATTGGCAGCTACCAACGAGTCGACATTTAGTTCAGATAGGAGTGTATCAATGTAAGTTCCACATGCCCGAGCCTCATGCAGCCAGCTCTCAATAGGAAGTCCAACAAGAGATACGGAAAGGGCGGAAGATACGAAGCTCGAGTACGATTAAATGCCATGGTTGGTAGGCCATAAATGTCAACACGAAAGTCTATCTTATACATAAACCACATGAAATATCAATGGTACAGTTTGAAAATGTGCTGAGGGCGATGGGGTTAACCCTGTCATCCTAGCTTTATATAACCTCAACCTTATGTAAAACAGTAAGTTTACTAATACAATTTTTTTTTTTTTATTATCAGTCTTATGGTAATGTTTTTTTTTAGCGGAGATGTGACATATGGTATCAGAGCCCAGTTACAAAACTGAGGCCTCTGGGTAGGAATAGACAACTATAGGAGATATGTATAAAAAAAAAGAAGAAGAGAGTTTTCTTTCTTTTTTTTTCCTTTTCTTATCTTCCTTAACATTCTCTTCAATTGATGGAATAAGCACAGGAACAGAGGTTCAGGAGCTTGCAGTATGAGGAGAGCGGATAATACAACTCGACGACCTGTGATGGGACAAGGGGTACCTGGTCCTGAAAATACTCCTGAACTATGGGTCCAACTTGGGGAAGAAGCCAGAATTACGAATCAAGCCATTCTGGAAACCGTGCAGGAACTTAAGAATGAAATGGCAAGGCTACGGGAGGACAATGCCAGATTAACAATGGAACAAGAAAGAATATTGAAAAGTTTATCTGATCGACAGAATCAGGTACCAGTTAATCCTAGCATGGAGCATCAGAGGATGTCGAAGGAACATAACCACCCAATGCCCCCTGAAGGATCCGAAGATCAGGAAGAGCGTTCTGATAATGTAATTGAACAACAAACCTCGAAAAGACAAAGGGTGGAATTACAAGGGGAATTCCGCAAAATTAAACCCCCACATTTTGATGGAGAACAAGAAGAAGCAGCTGAGGCATGGCTAATTAATATGAACAAGTATTTTCAGCTCTATGAATATGACCATAATCTTAAAGCCAGATTGGCTATTTTTCAGCTACAGGGAAAGGCCACCTTATGGTGGGAGGAGGTGAAGATTGTAAAAGGATTTACGGAACAAACCATTACTTTGGATAACTTTCAAAAGTATTTTAAGGAGAGGTACCTAACGGAGCGGTTCTACGATGAGAAGGCAAGGGAATTTCATGTTTTGCGGTTGGGGCAGCAAACTATGGACGAGTTCATCACCCGCTTTACTTCCCTGCTTCGCTATGTGCCTTATATAAGAGAGGAAAAGGCCAAGGTACAAAGATTTGTAAGTAGTCTACCACCCTACATGCGAGAAAGGATTGAATTCGACAATCCAAAATCGATGGATGAGGTAATACGGAAAGCCAAAATCTGTTATCAGCAAAGCAAACAAAAGGGAGAAGCTGCCGGCAAGAAATGGAATGAGAAAAAGGGCTTTAAGTCAATTAGCAGCAAAGGAAATCGCAGGAGTGGTAGTAAGGGAAATGGCAAAGGACTGAACAGCAGGATTCCAGTCAGAACCTCATCCAAATTTCGGCCTAACAGTGAATCCAAAGTCAGCGAGCAACAGGCACGCTTGGACAATGAAGGGACAACGAGACCCCCGGTGCAGTGCTGGGGATGTGGGGGACCCCACTACATCAAAAGCTACCCACAGTGGAAAGGGACAGAACAGTTATCCCAGATTCACGAAGCTTCAACAGTTGGTGAAGTGGGACGCAATATACCAAGAATTAACGTGGCTTTGGAAGACCGTCAGGCGGAGTATCAGCCAACTATGGTCGAATTCGAAGGTAATATCTCAGACCTTACTGTATCTGTTTTAATTGATCCTGGGGCTACACTGAGTTATGTAAGCCCAAAGGTAGTGGAACGTTGTAATTTGCAATCTCTTAAATTTAAGAACCCCTAGCTGGTGCAATTAGCTACGGGAGCCAAAAGACGAGTAATAGCTAAAATTAAAGACTGCTCCTTTACCATAGCTGGACAGCCAGTAACGGCTGATTTAAATGTGCTTCCCCTTGGTTCCTATGATATTCTCATTGGTATGGACTGGCTGGAAAAACATTGGTCATTAGTGGACTGTAAGACCAAAATTATATACTTCAGAGATCATCTTGGAACCAAAAAGGAGATGCAAGGAATTAAACGACCTGTGCAAGTGCGGCGAATAATAGCAAACCAACTTGTAAAATGTATTCGAAAAGGATACCAGGTCTATGCCATCCAGGTGGGTTATGCAAATTCTAAGGATAAAACAGCCATTTTAAATAACATCCCAGTCATTCAAGAATTCACAGACGTGTTTCCAGAAGAAATTCCTGGGTTGCCCCCAAAAAGAAACATAGATTTTACCATCGAGTTAATTCTAGGAGCGACACTAGTGTCACGGGCACCTTATAGGATGAGCGTACCTGAACTGACAGAATTGAAAATGCAGTTGCAAGAGTTGTTGGACAAGAATTATATACGTCCTAGTGTGTCCCGGTGGGGAGCCCCAGTGTTGTTTGTCAAGAAGAAGGATGGAACCTTCCGGATGTGCATCGATTACCGTCAGTTAAATAAGTTAACCATTAAGAATAAATATCCTTTACCCCGGATCGACGAACTATTCGATCAAGTAAAAGGCGCGACGGTATTCTCTAAAATTGATCTACGTTCTGGTTACCATCAAATCCAAATTAAGGATGAGGATATCGCTAAGACAGCTTTTAGAACTAGATACGGACATTATGAATTTGTGGTCCTGCCATTCAGAGTTACCAATGCTCTCGCAACGTTCATGTGTTTAATGAACAACATCTTTCATCAATATTTGGACAGATTTGTACTAATATTGATTGATGATATATTAGTATATTCTCGCACCATGGAAGAACATCATGAACATCTTAGGAAGGTGTTACAGACTCTTCGAGAACATCAACTATACGCAAAGTTTAGTAAATGTGATTTCTTCAAAGAGGAAATCCAATACTTGGGTCATGTAATTACCAAGGAAGGAATCGCGGTGGATCCAGAGAAGATAAAGGCTATAATGGATTGGCCTGTACCGAAGGATGTAGCGGATGTTCGATCTTTTATGGGACTGGCTGGATATTATAGAAGATTTGTAGAAGGATTTTCTAGAGTTGCATTTCCCATTACCTCATTACAGAAAAAGGGGAAAACATTTCATTGGACCCCAAGCTGCCAGAAAAGTTTTGAGCAATTGAAACATTTACTCACTACAGCCCCCATTTTGAGGATAGCAGATCTTGATAAGGATTACGTGGTATGTACGGATGCGAGCAAAGAAGGAGTAGGTGGAGTTTTAATGCAGGAAGGAAAGGTGGTCGCATACGAGTCTCGGAAATTAAAGGAGCACGAACAGAAATACTCCGCTTATGATTTAGAATTGACTGTCGTCATCCACGCCTTAAAAATGTGGCGACATTACCTAATGGGTAGGAAATTTTTGTTGCTCACGGATCATCATAGTTTGACCAACTATTTCAGTCAGCCTACCTTAAACGCCAGACAAGCACGGTGGGTGGATTTCCTGAGCGGTTTTGATTTTGAAATAAAACATTTGCAAGGGAAAGAAAACCAAGTGGCGGATGCCCTAAGTCGGAAAGTACATCATTTATATGAAGTTTCTATTAGCAAGTGGAAGAACCCCATTTTGGAAATGGTTAAAGAAGCTTCCAGTCAAGATGTTAAGTATCAACAATTAAAACTGCAATTACAGCAATCTACTAACTCGACAGGCCAACCAGATTATGAGCTAAATGATGAAGGAATGATATATTTTCAGCAGAAATTATATGTACCCAATCAAGATAAAATTAAAAATCTGATTATGGATGAGTTCCATGTCAGTCATTATGCAGGACATCCGGGATACCAGAAAATGATTACTGCCATCCGAAAAGAGTACTTTTGGCCCGGAATGAAGAAGAGCATTGCCGAGTATTTAGCGCGATGTCTGGAATGCCAGCAGATTAAAGCTGAACACCAACACCCGGCGGGACTGCTACAACCCTTACCTATTCCAGAATGGAAATGGGAAGTCATTTCCATGGATTTTATTACAGGGCTGCCTAAGACAAAAAGGAACAACGATTCCATTATGGTGGTGGTGGATAAACTGAGTAAAGCTGCGCATTTTATACCGGTGCAATCCACGTAAAAAGCTACACAGATTGCTCATGTGTTTATGCAAAATGTGTTTAAGCTTCACGGACTTCCAAAAACCATAATTTCTGACCGTGATGTGAAGTTCACATCGACTTTCTGGAGAACGCTATTCGCTGAATTGGGAACCCAATTAAATTTCAGCACAGCATACCACCCTCAAACTGATGGGCAAACAGAACGAGTAAACCAAGTGGTGGAAGATATGTTGCGGGCATACGTGATGCAACAACCTACGCTGTGGGAGGAATATTTGCATCTGGTAGAATTCGCATATAATAATGGCTATCACACTTCCACTCAAATGAGCCCATTTGAGGTTATGTACGGACGGAAATGTCGAACACCCTCTAGCTGGGGAGGATCCGAGGATAAACTGAGTTTGGGGCCTGACATGCTTAAAGAAATGGAAGACATGGTGAAAAAAGTACGTGTAAGTTTGAAGGCTGCTCAAGACAGGCAGAAAAATTTTGCTGACCGGAAAAGGAGATTTAAGGAGTACCAAGTTGGGGACCACGTGTATATCAGAATTCAAACTAAAAGAAGTACCTTACAATGGAGCGGGTGTGCCAAGTTGGCACCCCGATACTGTGGACCATTCCAAATCCTAGCTAGGATTGGACCAGTGGCATATCAGCTCGCCTTGCCGAGCCACATTCGAGTCCACAACGTGTTCCATGTTTCGATACTAAAGAAATATGTCTATGATCCTAAACATGTGATCCAATGGCAAGACATTCAGGTAGTAACTATTGCTGCAGAAAAAACTGTTGAAATTGATTTTGAAAGAAAAACTAACTTTAGGCAATTTTGTAATACAGGTCGAACTGGAAGGAGAAGTTCTGGTCAAACCTCAGATCATCCTCGACCGGAGAGAAGTGCAGCTGCGGAAACGAGTTATTACCCAAGTTAAGGTCCAGTGGCAACACTATGGACCCGAGGAAGCCACTTAGGAAGATGAAGAATTAATGAAAGGAACTTATCTAGCTCTGTTTGTGGCTGAAAGACATCGGGACGGTGTCCAATCTCAGGAGGGGGAGATGTAATGACCAGATAAATTATGCGAATAAATTCTCTGTTTTTATCATTTTGGGTAAAAGTAGAATAGAAATTACTTTCTTTTCGTTATAAATGAGTGGAGTATTATTAATTCCAAGAAAACTAAATCTGGATTGAATTAATTACATATGGTAATTTTGGATGAGGAAGTTATTCCCTTTTTCTTGCCAGATTGTTTTTTTTTTTATCTATATATATAATAATAAACGGTTATCAGTAAGGGGGAAAAACCCTAACTGTTTTTCTCCCTGTCCCATAGAAAGATGGGAAGGGGGAAAAACCTGGGTTGTTGATGAACAGACGGGAGGAGAGAGTGGAAAGAAAAGAGATAAGTGCTAAGTCTGGTGAGGACCAAATAGCACAGGCACAAGGGTGCATTATATTTGCTGAAGGCAGAGGCCTGGCAGATAAGCTTGGGGGGAGATTAGTCGGGTTGACAAATCTCGTGGTTGGGAGGAAAGCAAGCAACAAGAACCAGTTGTCTCCAATCTGGAGAGGTACTGAAGCCTGCGCGGAAGACAATACAGGTAAGTGCCATACTGTTTTTGTATTCTGAGGAGATTTCTTTAACCTTTATTTAAGTAATAGTTAGCTGCAAATTGGAAAAGCAGGATATTCTGGTATTGGGCCCAGGCTATTAGTAAGAGAGTAATTGTACTCTGCAGAAATGGGAAAACTTAATGATATTTCAGCTGAACCTAAGGTTTTTTAGTTAATTTAAAACAGAGTGTTGCTTAGCCATGTTCGATGGAGCCTGAAATTATTGAGCAAACCTAAGCAAATAAACCTGAACAGAATACTGTGAAAATCACAGGGTGACTGAACCTAAGTTATTGGTTGACGTGAGTAGCTTACTGTTACCTGTAGTTATCCTGAACTGAAGTCCTTTAAGAATTGAGATTTCGAGGGTGGCTACAGGAACTTTAACTTAAAACCGAAAAACTCCTTAAGTTATGAATAAAATGGTGCAGGGGAAAGGAAACCCCATGTACAGGAGAAGAGGAACAACTCGTAACTATTAACTGTATTAAATTAAACGACTAATGAAGTCGGGACAGTAATCAATAAAACAGGAGTCATAGTTCTGTATATGAACAAAGTTCCTATGCATTAACAGTGATTAGTTAAAACGTGAGTCGCATACAAACAATCCTTTCCTTCGAATAAGGAATACATGAATATAACAGCATTATAGGAAAAGATTACGATATTATATACATGCATAGCTTGATTTAAGAGAAATCGGAAATGTTAATTTAAGATGAACATCTAAAAGAGTTCCAAGAAGATAAAGACGGCAATCGAAAATACATAGCTGAAATAACTAAGTTATTCTCTGTATAGAAATCCCGTACCCACATACACTGTAAATACTCAGAATAAATTAAAAAGGGTATTACTGCTGTGCCATATAATAAATACCATTCTTGCAGGGAATTAACCAAAATCTGAATATCAATTGCTGAGTGTCGAACGCATTCGGGTTGAATCCCCAAATTAAATTCATGCAAATATATATATATTGAAACCCCAGATTAAATTACATGCAAATATATATGTAAATACTGTCAAATGGAGCGTTACACTTGCAACCGCCGTAATGGAAAACAGAAACCAGAATGGTAATAACGAAACCAGAACAACCGTAGCATACATACATTCATAACAGAAAACCCAAAAACAAAACAACCGCTCAGAGCTGAGCCTCATGCTGTTCAAAGTATTGGGTATACATTCTCATTACATCAAAGGACATTAACTCCTGAAAGGCGCAGC
>APFE031635644.1:326457-348283 GCA_000404065.3 Pinus taeda | reverse complement strand
ATATTGTTACTATTGTGCCCCATAGAAGCCCACTATTGTTATTATTGTGCCCTCACATTATTATTGTTATGTCAGCTTTGATTATGTTATGACCCCTTAGACTCCTATATATAGAAAGGAGGTCTTTTCATTTGTATCATCGAAGAATTGTTCATTTATGTAATGTAAAGGAGGTTGCCCCCTCGAAGAGGCTGAATTCTAAGGCGTTGATCTATCTTTTCTATCTTTTCTTGAGCTAGTTTCATAACAGCGGTGCAGACTACGCTGCGAAGCGTTGTTCAGCTAATAACTTAGGGTATTCCTAGAACACATCATCCATCCACTCCACCCCCACTTCCACCTCCACTGCATACACCTTACCCACACCTCCACCTCCACCTCCACCTCCACCATTCAACATGGTGAATGCAATGAAGATTTCGATCTTTAAGGGCACAGCGAGTGAAGATCCAAAGCAGTTATGGTTTGTTGCGAACGCTGTATGGATAGCGTAGCAAATCACTGATGATAATATAAACAAGGCACAGTTGGTTACATCTTTGCAGGATCATGCGCTAACCTGGTACATTAAGTATTGCGTTGACAATCCTCATGCATCGTTTGCAGAAACTCAGACAACTTTGAACAAATAGTTTATTAAGCCTTAATTTGAAGAGCAGTCGGTAATTGAATTTAAGGAGATCCTAATGAGAGTTGAGGAGACACCTTGAGACTTTGATCAAAGGTTGAAGTGCCAGATCAAATAGGCTAACATGCAAATCTCAGATACCCAACATAGCGACTAGTTTATCACATCACTTTTACTGCATTTAAGAAATGCTCCGTCACAACAGAAGATAACAACACAGGTCGAGGCCTTGGAGATCGCGATGAGGTTGCATGCATCACCTATTCAGGATACGAACCTAGGGGTACAACAGATTCACTCACAGTTAGCGAGCTTGCACCTAGAATTGCATAGCTTAAAGAAAGAGAGGGAAACTAAGCCAGAAGTACGCGCAGAGGTTTGGTTCTTGAAGTGCAAAGGCCACAGGCATGATCTATATCATTATCCAGTCTGTGTGAATTATATTATGGGGGAGCAGTCCCCCTAAAGCTAGAAACCCAAGTCGGTCCAAGCACGGGAGTTGCGTTATGGTGCGCCATTTGTCAAGTCACCGGGAAACATGTGACGGAACTTACTTCAAAAGTTCATTCAAACACCCCAATAGTTGTTCTATAATTTTTGTAAATCTGTGGGCCATGCTGAGCACCATTGTCGAAGCTATGATAATGATGGAATGAATCCCTACCTACCATATGTAAGCAGAAACTTGGCCTCCAGACCAAGGCGCAGGAGGAGCGCACAGGATTTTTCAAGGCTGAGGACGAGGAGGAGGAGGAGGACCTGGTAGAGGTTGTGGTCAAATTATCTACTAAAATTGTGGACAGCCGGGGCACTTCATGCGAGATTGCCCGAATCCTACACACCCTTCTTGTCAATACTGTAGACAACATGATCATGCCATAGAAGAATGTCTAGTGTTAATATCTAAAATGCAAGAGAAGAAAATTTAGCCTCAGTAGCCTGTGTAAAATTTACAAATGATGAGGTTTGAGCCCCGCGAGGAGGATCAGAGCATTAATATTGTATTGCGAAGTGATATGACAATGGGCGTAGATAAGGGTAAGCAGCCTGAAGAAGATGGATGGGTCTGCAAATATATTGAGAAAGAAGTCACCTTTGACCTTAATCGCGCTAAGGAAACATTCATGGAGGCAAAGAGGAACTTTGTTGAGGCCTCCACCTCAGGAAGCCAGGAAAAGACACCAGAAACTAGTATGACACGAGAGGTTGACCCTTCCGTACTCACTACATTTTTGGAAACCTACATGAAGTTATTGCGTGACAGAAAAGCTATGGAAGGATTGCAGGACTTAATAGAGAAGTGCGCCAATAAGGAAAAGACTCCTTTGGAGTAGCACTTGGTTAGAAAGATCAATAAGTATAAGGTGTGAACAGGACGTGAGATGCGGCTAACATCCTAGATAGGCAATTATGAAATGGACCAGGTCATTTTGGATCTGGGATCCGATGCGAATGTTCTACTGAAATAGACGTGGGAAAGGATGGGGAGACCTACACTGCAATGGTCTCCGATTCATCTCAGGATGGCGAATCAGCAAAAAATCATCCCCATGGGATGATTATGTGGAGTAATGGTTGATATTGAAGGTGTGAGTGCATTAGCAGACTTTGAAGTTATAGAAATTGTCGATGATAGTAATCCCTACCCTGTGCTCCTAGTAATCGGTTGGGCTATCGACATGAATGGGGTCATTAATTTGAAGAAGAGGACAATGTCGTTTGAAAGGAAGTCACTAAGGGTTATAGTGCCACTGGATCCTACAGAAGGGGCATGTTATACGAAACCAGTCCGCGATTACATAGAAAGTGACGATGAGCTGGATCAAATCTATAAGATAACAATGCGAGATCAAGATTGGATCAATCCGACGGCGAATGAATGGATCACATGGGACCGGGATAGCCCCTGCACTTCTGACTCAGATGAAGAATTAGAGCAGTGGAAAAATCGCTTACATGAAGTATCTACATTGCGATGCAATATGATGACGAAGTCATTGTGCTGCGTTTTGTTGGAGGTAAGAAAGCTACCTTATTGTGATTGTTTGACTGACATAGATACATTTTTAGATGAATTTGAGTGTGAAGTCCCTGAAGACCATTTTTTTCAAGCATTGGAGTTGGCGCTGCGCACTATGCTTGCACGATGGTGGGGTACACATAAGGATATTTTTTCTGAATGGCAAGATTACAAGAGAATGATGAAGTTACGATTTGGGCATGCTAATACAAAAATCACTAAGAAGTATAATGGGAAGGATGATCCATGCAATCACTTGGAAAAATGGACTAAGGCGTGGGGGACAGAACCACAGCCAATGTGGGTACATATATTTTGTCATACCTTGGATAAAGTGCCCATGAAATGGTACCTCGAGACAGAGCTCTGCCACAACACTACAGCGTGGGATGTATTGAAGGAGGGATTCTTATTGACTTTCAACTTCAAGGATGAATTTTCAAGCATCGATGAAGCACTTCAAGAAATTAAAGTGGTTATCTTCAAAACATCGAAGGAACCTATGGAATGGACCCAACCAGATTGGAGCACCCAGTTGCGCCATGCATTGGAATGCTATAATGTGACCGCTGAAGAGGAGGAAGAATACTCGGGAAATATCAATATTATGGAAATAAAAGGGCATCGCGAGGTAGAAGGAACGCAAGTAGAGAACCCATACATCTATGCACCTTTAAAAATAAGACAATTAAACATTGGCACTGAAGAAGAATCGAAGTTCACAAAGATTTGAGACTATTGGGATGATGCTACAGTAGAAAAAGTTGTTGAATTACTTCATGAATACTAGAATCTCTTCCCCACTAAGTTTTCAAATTTAAAAGGCATACTTGGTGATTTGGGCATTATGAGGATCACATTGAAGTTAGATGTGAAGTCTGTCAAATAAAGGCCTTATCGCCTTAATCCAAAGTATAAGGAAAAGGTTTGCCAAGAGCTGGATAAAATGTTGGAGGCAGGCATTATAGAACCTGTTGAAGGGTCTGATTGGGTGAGCCTGATGGTAGTCCAAGAGAAGAAACAAAAGGGTGAAATACGAATCTGCATAGATCTACAGAAGCTTAATGATGCATTTGTTCATGATCCATTTCTAATGTCATTTACAGCTGAAGTGTTAGACAATGTCAGAGGGCAGGAGGCTTATTCCTTTATTGACGGGTTTTTTGGTTATCATCAAATTAAGATTTCCCTAGAGGATAGAAGAAAACTACCTTTGTGACTGAGTGGGGATGCTTTCAGTACATTATTATGTTATTTGGATTGAAAAACACAGGTACAATATTTTCCCGCGTCGTCATAATAACGTTCAAAGAATTCATTCATAAGTTTATGGAAGTGTACTTCGATGATTGGACTGTGTTTGGCTTCGTGAAGCGCCATGTCGCAAGTCTGTGCCTTCTGTTGGATACATGTCAACGATACTAGATAGCGCTGAATTTGAAAAACTGTATATTATGTGTTCCTTTCGGGATCTTGTTGAGTCATGTGATGTGTAAACAAGGATTGATGGTGGACCCTGCAAAGATTGCGGTAATTGTGAACTTGGAAGCCCCTAGGAACGTCAAGCAGTTGCGCATGATGCTGGGACACACGGGATACTATAGAAAATTCATTAAAGCTTATGCTCAAATTACTGCGCCCATGGAAAAATTGCTCAAGAGGGATGCGACATTCTGTTAGGACAAAGAATGTCAGCGCAACGTGGATTTGTTAAAGGAAAAGATGGTGATTGTGCCGGTCTTGGTATTTCTCGATTGGAAAAAGGAGTTTCATGTACATGTAGATGCTTCTTGCATTGCACTGGGTGCAGTACTAACACAAGCAGGTGAAGGAGAACTGGACCATCCCATAGCCTTCACAAGTAGGAAGTTATCCAAGGCTGAGAAAAATTATTCAACAATAGAGTGTGAAGGGTTGGTCATGGTCTATGCGCTGCAAAAATTTAGGCATTATCTATTAGGAGGACATTTCAAGATGTATACAGGTCATTATGCCTTAAAATACCTGGTCAACAAGCCTGCGTTGGGGGGGAATATTTGCAGGTGGTTGTTATTATTTCAGGAGTACGAATTTGAAGTAATTGTGAAGCCCGAGAAGTTGAATGTTGGACCTGACCATGTGTCAAGAATTGAAACAGGCGAAGAACCCAATAATTTGGAGGAAGGGTTGTCAAATGCGTAGCTCTTTGCGGTACATGTAACTCATGACCATTTTGTTGATATTATTCACTTCTTAACTACATGTATGGCGCCTTAAGGGTATACAAATCAACAAAAGAAAGACTTAGTAGTTCACGCAGCTAATTTTTCGGTCATTGCGGGACATTGTACAAAATGGGGGCAGATGAAATATTGCGAATATATGTGCCAGACTTTGAGTGTGCTAGTATTCTCGCCGAAGCTCATAGGGGAGCAGTGGGAGGCCATTATGCGAGGAAAGCAACCGCACATAAGCTTTTTCGCACAGGATTATGGTGGCAAACATTGCATAAAGTTTCCAAAGCATACTGTAAGGCATGCAACGTATGTCAATGAACTGGCAGATTGTCGTGAAGGGATGAACTACCGCTACATCCTCATGTATCTTTGCAGATGTTTGAAAAATGGGCAATCAACTTTATTGGACCAATTCAACCACCTGAAAGAAAACAGGTGCATGCTACATTATCACTGCGATGAAATATTTAACCAGATGAGCAGAAGTATAGCCAGTAAAGGATTGTACAGGGGCTACGACAACAAAATTCTTATTTGAACATGTCTTAGCACAGTTCAGATGCTTGAAAGTTTTAATGAGTGATAGGGGAACACACTTTCTGAATGAAACGATTAACACATTGACAGATGAATTCCAGGTCTGCTATCAGAATAGTACACCATATCATCTGCAGGAAAATGGGACAGTCAAAGCTTTTAACAAAATCTTGGAGAACGCATTGACAAAGGTATG
The DNA here is from genome assembly GCA_000404065.3 of Pinus taeda. NCBI lineage: Eukaryota > Viridiplantae > Streptophyta > Pinopsida > Pinales > Pinaceae > Pinus > Pinus taeda. The sequence continues at coordinate 342,686 of APFE031635644.1, read as the reverse complement.
AAACACGCAGAGGAATGACTGGGATGTGCACATACCTGCAGTGCTATGGGCCTATAGGACAACTTGTAAGAAGCTGACCGGACAAACATCATTCAGATTAGTCTACGGGATTGAAGCAGTGATGCCTATAGAATACAATGTGCCTAGTCTGCACATAATAACTTTGACGAATATGGCGGATTGTGAGGCTTTGGAGGAACGGATCGCGTAACTAATGGAATTAGAGGAACACTGATTCTTGGTTGGATTCCACCAACAAGTACAAGAGGAATGCGAAAAATCATGGCATGATCACCATATCAAGCTTTGCACATTCAAAGTAAATGACCTTGTGGTGTTATATGATAGTAAGTTCACTAAATTTCTGGGTAAATTCCAGATGCATTGGTTAGGGCCATATATTGTCAAGGAAATTACAAACGGTGGCGCAGTTTAGTTTGCGAAGCTGAATGGGGAGCCATTCCTGGGAAAAGTAAATGGGAGCAGGTTGAAGTTGTATACAGGGGATCCTACGCAATGACTATATGGCAGCGGGACAATCTTAGCGCTCCAGGCAGTTGCAAGGGAGAACAAGACTATAAACTACATTGCCTGATTTGAAGGACAAGGTAGCGAGCAGGATGCACGAAGATTGATGGAGCACCAATTGAAGTTTCTCTCCCACTGTTGTGCCATGGAGGAAGGTATCGCGCAGCCGAACCCAAAAATAGTTGTTGGGGTCACTTCAGCTAATTGGACTGAGAAAATCCAGCTAGGAGGAGTGGGTAGGCGGAAATTAAGGCAAAAATCTTCGAAAATCTATCGCCAAGGGTGTATTAATGACCAAATTATGGGGGGAAAGGTCCGATTTGAATACAAAATTCATTATAAATATGTCATGTTGGTCTGCAAAGAAACATTTTGTTGCTTAAGAATTTCTTGCATACACCGAGAAGAGTGGGAGAGTTTGTTTAAGCATCTAGGGCTAGCTCAATATTCTGATATGTTGCGCCAAGTTTCTGTGGAGAAGGGATTTGAACCTATGAGTTCCAAGGCCATGGTATCTAAGGCCCCTGCTCCAAAAGTTGCGGGCATCGAAGCTACGCCCATCGTACCTGTTATCATCCTGTGATTTTGAAGATTGGCAAGACAAAGTCACAAAAGATACATCAAACCACTTAGGAGCCTAGGATCTAGCCTTCCTAGACTCGGAGAGGGCTCTCTCTGTATTTTAAGATTTAACTTTATTTTTAGTGTTCTAATGTGTTAGGCTAGTTATAAAAATGAAGGAAATTTAATACTTAATTGTTTGGTTGTTTGGTTCTTTGTTTGTTTAGTTGGGGTAGATCATATTTGAATCCTTTCCATTGGGCTATGGAGTCTAAGGCTGGGTGGTAGTATCAATTTTCGAGAGAATTTACAAGGCGAGCTAACTATCTTTACTGGATCTAAAAGAAGAGTGGAAAGTGAAATGACAGAAAAGTGATATTAGTAATGATTAAAAAGCAGTTAAATATTTTTTAATCATACCTCAGAGGAAAACATTTAGATTACAAATATAGATAGTAATAAGGTGCTCCAACAACATATCTTAAACTAGAATTTTTGCTTTGCAATAAGACTCAAAGATGCGTAAATGAATAAATAGAGATACATTTAGTACAGAAAAGAAGACATCACCAAGTCAAAACAGATCAAGTATCTTGCAAACTGTCCTTATATTGATGCTCCAGCTTGAAAATTACAATGCTCCAAACATAAAAGATAGTTCAAATGCCTTGGGTCCAACCCCAAATGCTTATAATGCATGAAGTATTTCACTCAAAACCTACAACGATTTGCCTTATAGACTTGGCAATCTATTATTAATTACAACAAAAGAAAATTGACTAGTGTAACCACAAGGTGGCAACGCTGACAAAACTGGGACACCTAGTCCTCTTTTTCAGGGATGTTGTTGTTGAGAATTCATTTTGTTGTAGTGACTCTGCTGACATGGTTGGTGCTAACTCAGATTTGTGCTATCACTCCAATCATCTTTGTCTCGTTCCTCCTGATAATCACACAGGTCACTCCACGCTTCTTCATATGGAATCTTGATCTTCATTAGCCTCCTGTATATTTCATCAGCTTCAATGTATTTTGCTAAAGTGGGTTTAACCACAAAAACATGTTTTACCTCATGCTCAATGTAGATTTGGTTGCTCATAGCTTCCAACAATGCCTTTCCTGTTATGATGCCTTTGATGTTTGAAAGATTTGCAGCATCTATGGATATGCCCTGGAGTCTCTTAGCATAATCCTCTTTGGCCATGAGTTTGTCAGTTATGACAAACAGAGAGGGGAGACCTTTCTGATGTAAAGGTTGCATTATGTTAAAGAACCTATTGACTGTCAACTCCAAATTTTGCCATTTCTCTTCTAGATGTACATTCAAGCTCTTCTTAGTCAGCACCTTCTTCACTTGAAGTACAATCTTTTTTCTATTTGCTACTCCCAACTCTTCCAGCTCATACCTGTTTCTTGAATTTAAAATTTTGATTATCCAGTTGGTTGTTGCTGGCATGTCTACTAGCTCTTCATTAGTAGTTGAAATAGCTTCTCTGGCCTTTTCAATTAGTTCTTTCTGCTCAAAGATAATTTGGATGTTGGGCCAAATTTCATTCATTCCATTCATTATATTATTCCAAACAATCTCCTTCACTCTTCCTAGAGTGTTCCCAATAGATGATTCTCTCTCTGATTTTGTACTGCTTCAATCAATGTTTTTGCCTTTTGCATCTCCACTAAATGGTTACTTTCATCCTTCTTGATTTGATCTTATAGCACATTACCTTGAGTTTCTATTATTTTAATCTCCTCATTCTGCAGATTCATGCCTTCCATTGATCTGGCCAGTTGTTTTGTGTTGCTTCTTGCTCCTGTGGCAGCACTTACTGGAGTGGTTATGGGAGGGGTTGTTAGAGGAAGGGCCTCCATTGTTGTGCTGGCCATCTGTGCTGCCTTTTATTTCTCTTGCACCATTTTTTCCATATCTACTTCCATTTGTTTGATCTGGAGAGACTTCTCCACTATTAATTCCATCATATTAGACTTTTGGCTTTCTATTTCCTCTATCTCCTTGGTCAGTGGGTCATGTGTAGCAAGCACCTTGAGTTGCTTCTTTAAAGCTGTTATATCCATCTCTTTTTTCATTATTATTTCTTCAACTACTTTCACATCTGAGGGGTCATACCCAATCTTCACTACTAAGTCTTCTAAAGACTTAATTTTAGTGTCCTTTGATTGTGATGAAATCCTTTCCATCTTTAATTAGGATTGAGCATTGATAGGGCTACCTGCATTTTAAACAAATTCATGGAAGTGTTGGTTAGAGTAGATGAAATCATTTCACCTGTTTGCTTGTGCATTTCCAGTTGGTCAATTGGATGAACACTTCTTGCATCAAACTCAAAAGAAGTTTGCTTGTAATCTGCTGGAGTTTTGGGCTTTGTTGTCTGTGCTTCAAAAAATTCCATATACATTTTTCCCTTTTCTGAATCAAAGGAAGAGAGAAGTCTTCCCTGTGCAGTTGCACTATGTTTCCAAAATTGAGTATAATTTCTCTTTTTCAATATTTCATTCCCGATTTAATCTCCTTGAATGTTTCAAAGACTGTCTCTTCCTTTTCTTCATTCACATTTGTGGATGAGGACACTTGAAGAGACTGTTGCCTTTCGGAAATCGAAGTGGCAAGAAAGGATTGTCCCCCAGTTGGGGATGAATCTGGAATGTCAATGATATTGGTGACTGTTTGCTGCGGTGATCCTTTGTCTATGTCCATGTTCTTTTTGGGCTTCTTCCTGTATTTAAGCTTGAATTCCCTCATAGAAGTATCAGTCCCTAGTGATTGATCTTCTCTGGGACTTTTCCCCGTTACTCCCTATTCTTGTTCTTTTCCCTTTTCTGTTTTGTCTTTAGTGGTTTGTTTTTCCTGCTATCTTGGAGTCTGTGCACTGGAAGAAGATATCACTTGTTCCTCAACCTCTTGCAATGTGTCAGGCATCCACTCAATCTGGTTCATGTATTTTTCAATTTCAGGCCTTTTAGTGTGAACATAGGTTGTTGACTTGTTCTCCACCCTCTTCTTGGAGATGATATCCCATGGGTCATAGGACCATGTAAAACTGTGGGTGAAATTCATTTCTTTCATTCTTTTATCTGCCTCCTCCCCTGTTGCTCACAAATGAATGGACCAATCTGAGATTTGATCCTGAATTGGGACTTTTTCTTAGCTACTACAAAGTGCACTTCATTTGCATTAATCATTTGCTTGATGTATTCAAGTGCAAAGATCCTCATGGGGAGGAACTTTGGGGGCTTATAAGGGGCCAACTCACAACCATATACTCTTAATTCAGTGTAATTTTGGTACAACTACCAATCACCTATTCTTTTTTGGTATGTCAATTGCATAATTCTTCTTATTTCTTCACTGATCGTGGGTTCTGCAATCCCACTGAGGAGGCTCATTGCTGGGTGAACAAACATTTCTACAAATGTTTGTAGTTGAAGTCTTTAGAGTCCTTCATCACTAATGTTGTCCAAAAAATAACAGATTGGGGTTCACCTTCCTCATTCATCTTGCTCATAATAAACTGTAACCTCTCTGCCTGAAAAAAAAAAAAAAAAAAAAAAAAAAAAAAAAAAAAAAAAAAAAAAAAAAAAAAAAAAAAAAAAAAAAAAAAAAAACAAAAAAAAAACATATACACCAAAATTGAGGAGTAATGAAACACTTCCTCTGTGAAGAAATTGACAAGCTGCTCATGAATGGCATCTGCAAAAAATTGGCTGAAATTGAAGAGAATAGAGGGCTTGGATTCTGTTGACAGAATAGACAAGAAATCTATGATAGCTTCATCAAGCGATTGATCTGAATAATAGACAAGTAAATAAGAGAGAACAATGACAATGTGTCTAGTTCTATCATGAAGAGTTCTAAGGTTCTAGCTCTTTTAGAAAAAACAAGATTCTGATACATTTCAGTGAGAATCTCATGGGAAAAGGGAGTAGTTCCTTCAATAATAGGGCCTGCATCATTTGCATAATGGAATTGGGATCAATTGTAAACAAAATATGTCTGTTGGGGCCATCACTGGCCTTTGCTGTGGATTGTAGCATGAGTGGCATTTCCTGATCAGTTCTGGGCAACTGTGTGTTTTAGGAAAAATATAAAAAGGTAGATTAGTGTCCCAGAGACCTATGTCATCCATCTCCTCCACAAATTTATCCTCCCACCAGCTGTATATGTCAAACAAATCAAACTCTAAGAGTGTTTCATGTATCTTAAAATCCCTGTCCGGAAGTGGTGTGTGATCCAAATCCAATGGTTGGTGCAACATTGGATTAAATACTTCGTGTTCCTTTTTCTTGGGTGCCATGGCTGTCTTGTGAGAAAAACTTCTGAAACTATCCTATGTTGAATCTGTAATAGAAGGGGATAGGAAGAAATGGGAATTCAGTGAGGGAGAAAGAAAAGGGATTAAGCAGAAATGGGATTCGAGAATGGGAATATTTGATCACTACAGAAAAAATGGATCTTTCTGCAACTGTACTACTATTTTTGTATGCACTGTGCGTTCTTTGTGTATGTCTGGAGGGAAATGAATTACGCCTCCAAACAGTGAGAACACATTAAAAATTTGAAAATGAATATGAAATGGTGCTTTTATGGATTTGGAGTGATGTCGTTGGATTGGCTTGACTTGGCGCGGGTCCGTTGTCTAACGGTCCAGCTAATTAAATGTATAACGACGGGAATGAAGGTGATAGGGTGGATGGGACGGGTTGGCGTTGTGAGGTGGCGGGACCGATCAAATGGTCACAGTGGCAGAGTAGTTTAAGTAACGACATAAACTGCTTTTCGGGGGGCCTGGGGACTGATAAGTTGTATGAGAGGGGGGGCGCGAAATTACGACGGCACGACACGTCAGTGGTTGGAAACCACTGATTTTGGACCCCCCCCCCCCCCCCAGGATTAACTTTTGGAGGGTGAGGGGGGGACAGAAAAGGACACGAGCCATTGGATCATGAGGGGTGAGCGGGGATTTAGTGAGAGATGGGAGGTAGATAAGATAGGATGTGACAGATGAGTGCATGGTGGGGTAGGGAAATAAATGAAGGGTGGCGGACTATAGGGATAGAGGGTATAGAATAAGGTTATGAAACTTAATATTGAACCCCCTTGCCTTTTAATTTATTGTCCCGAATTTGGGAAAACTTTGATATTTTATCAAACCTAAAGAACTTATCATGTCCTTTTTTCTTTGAATCTTCAATCTACCTACCCTTATTTTCTAGTCTAACATTTTTTCTTTTTCATTTGCAGGGTGCACTTGGACTTGCAGACCCTTTCTCTTTTTATCTCTTTCTTCTTTTAAATTCTAACCTACTCTATCACTTATTTCTCCCCTTGTTCTAGATTAAACAATTGAACCAATTTTATTTCTACCTAGCTACTGATTTTCCAAGATTAAACTATCTGGCAAATCTTTATTTTCTAACCTGTCAACAGAAATTGAAATTTTTTCAACCATGCTTAGACAGTATGATTTGAACAACATTTGGGGTTTGTTTTTCTTTTTTTCTCTTTTGCTCTTTTTCTTTTTTTTTATATACCCTCTTTTCATTTCTTTTATTTTCTCTTTTTTTTTTGTGAAATCAATTGAATATTGTAATCTATGAACAATTTGAAATCTGCAAATTGTGAAATACTCAATCACCTTGAGATCCTATAAATTATAGGACCCTAACAGTGGCTCTAGTTGGGGATGGCACTTCTCAGCATGAAGTGTCAAGAAAACATGACCAGTAGCCTTGACTCCTTCAAATCTGCATTATTTTCAATCTGATTTCTTTTTGTCAAATGAATAATCCAACTAAAAACCTAAAATATTGTGATCTTTACAATGTAGTGAGGAAATTTGTGTACTCAAGAAAAGTAATTCTTCAGCATCCTGCCATTGACAGGACCTCGTGACAATTCTGTTCCATCTAACTCCTTGAGGAAAAATGCATTATTTCCTCTGAACATAGAAATGATATATGGGCCTTTCCAAATATTTTCAAATTTACCATGTTTCCCTTTGTCTTCTCTTCTTGAGTCCCATTTCAATACTTTGTCTCCCAAGTTGAAATCATCAACTTTGGTTCTTTTGTCAAAAAAAATCTTTATGTTTTCCTGGACAACCCGAGTTCTATTGTATACCTCTTCTCTGGACTGCTGTAATTGAATTGTCTGATATATCCTTCTTTGTATATCATTTGGTTCACTTTGTACTTCCTGAATGATCTTCATAACTGGTACCCCCATGGAAGAAGGGAAAATTGCATCTATTCCATAAACCAGTTGAAATGGGGACATGACAATGGATTTCTTTGTAGTCAATCTATCAACCCATAATGCATAGATCAATTTATTGTGCCATGACTTTTTATTGTCCTCCAGAATCTTCTTAATGATGTTTACCAAACTCTTGTTGGAAGATTCAGCGAACCCATTACCTTGAGGGTAATAAGATGTTGAATGACCCAAAGAAATATGGTACTTATGACAGAAATCCGCCATCTTTTTTATTTGAAAGTTGTAGCATTATCAGTGATCAGTTTCATAAGACTACCAAATATGGAAAGGATTATGGTTTCAAGGAATTTTATAATAACAGAATCAGTAGCAGCTCTAGAAGGGATGGCTTCTATCCATTTGGTGAAGTAGTCTATCGCTGTTAGGATCCATTTGTGTTAGGCAGAGGATGGAGGATGAATTTCACCAAAGAAATCCAATCCCCATTGTTAGAAAGGGCTTTCAACAAAGATGGGTTTTAGGGGCAACGATAGTAATTTTCTCTTTCCTTCAAAGATTTGGCATTTGTGGCAGGCAGTCACCATTTTATGGATGTCTAGGAAAAGTGTAGGCCAATAGTAACCTGCTCTAAGGATTTTATTAGCAATTGTATTCCAATAAAAATGGCCCCCACAGTCACCTTCATGAAATTCCTGCATAAATTTGTCAGCATCATCTTTTAACAAACATCTCAGCAAGACACGTCCAACATCTTTCCAATATAATGTATTATCAACAATGCAAAATTTGACTCGTTTTAATGTAAGAAATCTAGCCTTTGTTTTGGATAATCCAGGAGGAGCATTTAAATTGAATAGAACGTATAAAAGGTCTGCATACCAGGGGGGTTTATATATGCCTCATCTATTTGTGGAGTCGCCAGTTCCTCAAGATCATCCAAAGCAAACACCATGTTGATGTCTAATGCATTGAAATTTGATTCAACCATCAATATGACTAATCCATGTCCTTTGATCAACTTGGTGGGCTTGATTTCTATATCATATTCTAGAATCACAGCTATCCATTTACCTCTCTTCCCATGAAGTCCATTTTGTGTAAGAATATCTTTGACAATTACATTAGGCACATAAGCAATGATATGAGAATGTAAAATGTAAACCCTGAAATCTTTAATTGCTTTAACTAGAGCAAATTCCTATTTTTCCATGATATTGTATTTTAAATAAGCATCTCTTAGAGCTTTGCTAAAGAAAGCTATTGGATGTTTGTGTCCTTCATTGTTTTTCTGTAATAGCACAGCAACAATAGTATGTTCAGATGCAAAATAAAAGATAATAAAATCTTTAGTGAAATCTGAGCTGATTAAAACTGGAGATTTTGTTAATGCATTCTTGACTAGATCAAAAGATTGTTTGGCTTCAACATTCCATTTAATTTATGTGTCTTTCTTGAGCATGTTTGTTATATTTTTTAGTAGTTCAGCAAGATTTGGTATAAATCTTCTAAAAAAAAATTAATTTTCCAATAAAATATTGAATTTCTTTCATGTTTCGTGGATGACTAATTTTAAGGATTCCTTCAATCCTACTGGGGTCAATTCTGAGTCCATCCTTGGAGATGATATGGCCTAAAAGTTTTCCTTCTTCAAGACCAAACAATGTTTCTTGGGATTGAGGGAGATACCAAATTTTCAGCATTTTTCAAATACTTTCCTTAGATGTGCCAGGTGTTCTTCATCAGTATTTGAAAATAGAGTGATGTCATCAAGATAAATCACAATGAAATGTCCAATTTCATCCAAAAAAGCAATGTCCATTGCTCTCTGGAAAGTAGCACTTGCATTCATTAATCCAAAAGGCATTTTTACATACACGAAAGTTCCCCAAGGAGTAGTAAAAGCAGTTTTATCTTAATCATCAGGATGCACCAAAACTTGATTATACCCTGAAAAACCATCTAACAAGGACATTCTACTAGAACCCACTACCCTTTGCAGTATGTGATCCATATTTTGTAAGGGGTAGTTGTCTTTAAGGGAAACCTTGTTTAAATTCCTAAATTCAATGCACAATCTTATTTCACTAGTTTTCTTCCTTGTAGGCACAATATTGGATGCCCATTTAGAATATCTAATTGGGACTGTGATCTTAGCCTCATACATTTTCTTGATTTCCTTTTCCACCAAAGGCATTAGGACAGGGTTTATCCTACGCAATTTCTATTTGAATAGTTTTTTATCTTCTATGATTCGAATTTTGTGTTGTATAATGCTAGTATCATAGGCTTTTAAATCCTCATAGCTCCAGGCAAAATACATCTATGAATTCCTTGAATAGAGTTATATACTTTATTTTAACCATTAGAGGTAGTGATTTTGACAATTTATAATTTTGGGGTTTTGCTCACTGCCTATGTTGCATTCCTCAATGTTCGTTCCTGTTGGTTCCATTTTTGGCTTTCTAGCAACATCATTAAAGTCAAACAACTCTTCCAAAGGGGCAAGCCCTCTAAGTAAAACATTATCTTTGAGTTGTAGTACTTTGATTCTTCTTTTCTGGATCTTTATGTATTTCAGTTTTATGTACAGTCTTATTTACATAATTTTTTTCATCAGAAACAGTAGGTTTATCTATACTAATATGTACATCAGTTTGACTGTCTATTTCATCCTCCAGATCTATTTTGTTATCCTCAAACTCATCCTTTGATTATAGAAAACTCTCAATCTGTTTATCACTTCCAAAAACTTGCCAGTATCTCATGTTATCAAGCACTGCAAGACAGTGCTTCACTTCAACTCTGTATTGTTTATTTGGATGAGGTAATTTGAAAGTGTTGGCTAAAAAAGCTAATGCATTTGCCAAGGCATTCTAGAACCTAGGGATCACAGCAAGGTCATACTCTTCAAAGGTTTTAAGAAAATCAATCACAATGTTCCGGTATTCTCTCAATCTATGATGTTTTGCTGAGTATTGTCCTTTAATTTGTTTGATGATGAGTTTAGAGTCTCCCTAGATAGAAATTCTTTTAGCACCTACTTTTTTAGGCAACTTCAAGCCTAATAGTAATGCCTCATATTCTGCTATGTTGTTTGTACACAGAAAATTCAGTTTATAAGAATGACCTTCAACCTTATTAGTTTTTGAATTATACGGTCAGACTCCTGCTCCTGCCCCTGTTTTACCACATGAGCCATCAAAAGTCATATTCCAGAGGGGTTGTGTTTCAGGATCCTGTTGGATAATGGGTGATTGAGCATCAAGTCCTTCAATGAGATCATTTTCTGCCTCCTTGACCTGTGTATCTATGTCTCCATCATTGTCATTGTACAGTATGAAGGAATCAAGATCAGTATGGGCAGAGTAGAGGGGATAGTTGTTTAGCCTTTCTTGGCTATTCACCATGTATTTCATTAAGTTTTCTATATAGAGTCTCCTTGGTTGGCCAAATACTGGTATTATGGCATATGCCATATCCATTTGTAGTGTTCCTTATAACTTAGCTCCCCAAGATCTTGATAATAACATGCCATACTTGGGAGGAATGTCAGCTACTACTATATCCATCACTAAAAATTTTGCTGGTATTTGGGCTAGCGTGACACAAAGGTCCTTAATGAGACATAGACATCTAACCTTGCTAGAATCAAAGGAATATAAATCTTTGTATGGTCTAGTGATTTCAAGTCCAAGTTTCTCCATAACAATCTTTGGCATGAGATTATGTGATGCACCTGAATCCAACATTGCATTATGAAGGACCTTGTCATGAATATTAAGGCTGACATAGAATGAAGGAACACCCCCTTCTTGAGGCTTGCCATCAACTTCTGGTCCAAACAAAAGTTAAGGTTGCTCATCATTCAAATTCACTGTATCAGTGTTTTCTTCTATGTTGAGTACCTTTAGAACCTGGGACCTATACATATTTTTGTTTACCGGTTCAGTAAGAGCAATAGAGATCTTGAGTTTAGTAATTTTGTTCTCAATACTGAAGGGTGCTTGATTTTTAAGAAAATTTGAGAAATCAATCCTTTCGGCCACAACCTTTGTCATGAGTTTTGTTTGCTAACTTGTAGTAGGCATTCCAGATTGGACAGCTTTTGTTGAGACATCAATTGTTTTCTTAGCAATATTTTCTATGTTTCTCCTTTCTAGATTGTTTTCATTTTTCTTAAAGCTTTCAGTTGTCTTCTTGGGATCAAGCTCTAAAATTTTCTTAGCAGAGTTATTAGAATCCTTTCTATTTGAGTTATCATTATTTTTCTTACTCCTGAGATTATATTGTCTGTGGACTTCTATGATAGCATTCTCAAATCCATGTTTATAGTCATCAGATTCTTCATATTCCAGTTTTGTTTGAGTTAATAAAAACAATTCATGTTCTTCCTGTGTAAGAAAAACATAACTATCTTCATTGGTTCCCATTAAATTAATCTGATTTTCCTCAACTTATTCAACTACATCAGCATAATTTTCTTGAAATGGTGGCCTAATTTGTTGATCTGGGCCTCTTTGATCTCTTTGTCTGATTTGTGGAGTGTTTCTTCTAGGGTTTGGATTTCGGTTATGCTCGGCAGGTGGATTCTCCCTAGGAAAATTCCTATCATTTATACTTATTCTCTCCATCATTCTTTCCGTAGTCCTTACTAAGGAATCAATTTTGGCTTCTGCTGCAGAAGTTGAAGCTTCTTCCTTAAAAGTCCCTTGTATTTCAGTTCTCATCCTGACTCTTTTAGCTTGTAAATTGACCTCTACACTCACAACATCTCTTTGCATTGCTTCTAGTGTTGGAGAATTTCTTTCCCTAAGCTAGTAAGACATATCTGTATCAAAACCATCTGGGAACTTTATCAAGGCTAAATCCTTGAGTGGTTTAAGATTTACAGGTATTGCATTATAGATATTGTTGAGTCTAGCACAATAATCCTATACACTTTCACCTACCTCCCTTTTAATATTTTCATATTCTTATAGAATTTGTAAAAGGTTCTTCTTGACTTCCCATCTATTAAGAAAGGTTTGGTGGAATATAGGTAGATCATTTATACTATTTGTAGGAAAAGACTTAAACCATTTTATGACTTATCCTCCTACTTTTGAGCTTAATAATTTCGTCATCTACCTCATGCAGGTCAAAGCAATCATTCATTTTATCCACATGTTGTTGGGATGTTAAAGGACCTGTCCCATCAAATAGTGTGATCTTGGACTGATAGTCTTATGGTGTATCAACCAAGGGGGTTGGTAACACCAAAGGAGCATACCTAACAGCCATGATTGGTGGTGGTGGTGGAGGACCACTTGCAGGAAGCTGAATGGTAGATGAAGGAAGTTGAACAATGGATGAGGGAAGTTGAACAGTGGATAAGGTTGGACTAGTACTAGGTGGGAATGAGAGTAAATGAGTTTGAGAAACCTTATGTTGAAGGATGGAAGAAGGGGTAGGAATTATGGCGGCAATAGGACTTGGTGACCAAATATATGTAGGTTGAGATGTGAAGGGGGAAGCTGCTAGGTTTAAAGCAGTTAATTCTACTGAATGTTGAAGGTAAGCACCATCAATTTTTGAGGTGAGATCTATCACTAGACCTTGAAGAGTGTCAAAATGTTGTAAAATATGAAGATCTGTTTCAGTTGTAAAGAAAGTTTTCTCACTGGGATTTTGGGTAAGATTGAATGATCAAATATAATATGATCTTTCCAATTCTATGATTTAGTACTAAATAAGCATTGTTCAAAGTGTAAATCAAATTGGATATCTTGGAAGGTAACAATTTTTTCAGGAAGTGAGTTGGCTCTGTGAAGAAATATACTGCTTGTCTGACTCTCAGTTCTAGGAGTTTTCCTTAAGATCTTTTCAGGATTGTCCACTATGGTAGGAGGATTTGGATCTGGATGGGATCTAGTAGAGATTCTTTTGGGAGCAAGTGTTTAGATCTAAAACATAGACCGACTGAATATACAAAAATAGAAAAGGAACCAATCTTAGGAATAAACTTATCATACAAATCTTTTAACAGGGTACTCTGAATTCTAATGAAAGGATAAATTTTCAATAGATCCCTAGTATGGTTGCCACTATGTTATCGTCCTATGATTTTGAAGATTGGAAAGACAAAGTCACAAAAGATACATCAAACCACTTAGGAGCCTAGGATCTAGCCCTCCTAGACTCAGAGAGGGCTCTCTCTGTATTTTAAGATTTAACTTTATTTTTAGTGTTCTAATGTGTTAGGCTAGATATAAAAATGCAGGAAATTTAATACTTAATTGCTTGGTTGGGGTAGATCATATTTGAATCCTTTCCATTGGGTTATGGAGTCTGAGGCTGGGTGGTAGCATCAATTTTCCGGAGAATTTACAAGGCGAGCTAACTATCTTTACTGGATCTAAAAGCAGAGTGGAAAGTGAAATGACAAACAAGTGATATTAGTAATGATTAAAAAGCAGTTAAGTATTTTTTTAATTATACCCCAAAGGAAAACATTTAGATTACAAATACATATAGTAATAAGGTGCTCCAAAAGCATATCTTAAACTAAAATTTGTGCTTTGCAATAAGACTCAAAGATGCGTAAATGAATAAACAGAGAGTATAGAAAAGAAGACATCACCAGGTCAAAACAGATCAAGTATCTTGCAAACTGTCCTTTGATTGATGCTCCAGCTTGAAAATTACAATGCTCCAAACAGAAAAGATAGTCCAAATGACTTGGGTCCAACCCCAAATATGTCTAATGCATGAAGTATTTCACTCAAAAACCTACAACGATTTGCCTTATACACTTGGCAATCTGTGATTAATTACAACAAAAGAAAATTGACTAGTGTAACCACGAGGTGGCCATGCTGAGAAAACTGGGACACCTGGTCCTCTTTTTCAGGGATGTTGTTGCTGAGAAATTAATTTTGTTGTAGTGACTCTGCTGACATGGCTGGTGCTGACTCAGATTTGTGTTGTCACTTCAATCATTTTTGTCTCGTTCCTCCTGATAATCACATAGGTCACTCCACGCTTCTTCATCTAGAATCTTGATCTTCATTAGCCTCCTGTATATTTCATCAACTTTAGTGTATTTTTCAAAAGTGGGTTTAACCACAAAAACATGTTTCAACTCATGCTCAATGTAGATTTCATTGTTGATAGCTTCTAGCAATGCCTTTCTTGTTATGTTGCCTTTGATGTTGGAAATATTTGCAGCATATGTGGCTATGCCCTGGAGTCTCTTGGCATAATCCTCTCTTGCCATGAGTCTATCATTTATGACAAACAAAGAGGGAGACATTTCTGATGTAAAGATTGCCTTCTGTTGAAGAACCTGTTGAATGTCAGCTCCAGATTTTGACAATTGTCTTCTAGTTGTACATTCAATCTCTTCTTAGTCAACACCTTCTTCACTTGAAGTATAGTCTTTGTTCTATTTGCTACTCCCAACTCTTCCATCTTGTTGGATACCTATACTAATAGGTTTCATATTTCATGATTGGCAAAATAAGTGCCAAATATGATCCATTCTTTGCTGCCACAAAGGTTCCATATTTACAAGAAAAAAGAAGGTGTATATAGGCCTGCATATTCACAAAAGTTTATGGATGACCCAACAGTCTAATCTGGATCATGCCATGTTTTCAATTTATGTTGTAGAATAGAGAAAGAAATCTGTCCAAACTGTTTAATCTTGGCAGATCAGTAGCCAGGTAGAGAAACTAAGGTGCCCAACTGTTTAATCTGGGGCCTTGGAAGGAATAAGGGTAGTATTAGATAGGAAATGAAAGCAAAAAAGCCAATGTAAAAGAAAAGGGCATACAAAGGGTTTGCAAGTCCAAGCGCACCCTCCAAGAAGGAATAAAAAATGTTAGGTGAATTAGTTGGGTAGGTAGATGGGGTTGCATAAGTAATGTTTCTTTCAAAGACCAAAATTGCTAGCAATGCACAAGCAAAACAATATAGTGGAGCATGACTGACTTCCTTTTCCAGTTGTATATTACTCATTACTAACACCCCTTCAGGAATTGTGTACATAAGAGAAACTTAAAGTTTTATGATGGTGCTTATGGCCTTTAAAAGCCACATTTCTTGTGCAAAAATCTTTTCATTTTGATCTACTCTTGATTCCAAGTTATGTTCAAAGAAAACTTGGATATACTGGTCCTCATCCATATGTTCCCTCCACATTAATAGCTAACTCTACTATTTTAGCTCCCTATACTCCACTATCCCTATTGTTATAACACCATGGTGTATAAACCCCACAATGTATAAATATCCCCTCCTTGGCACTATAGCCATAATCTTCACTCCCTGGGAATTGAATTAACACCTGGTTAAGGTCAAGAACCCATGTTCCACCTTTTTCTCCATCTCAACCCATTTTCCTACCCAATTGCTCCATTTTTGCGTAAAAGGAACCCTTGAAGAGCACCTTTTAATCCCCTAAAACCATCCAAGGGCGGAAACATTATGAAAATGTATTTATCTTGCCTTATCCCAAGGTCGGGAGCCAGTTTTTCTGTTTTTTGCTGTATAAATTCATCGGAACCCTTTTTCCTATAGTTCTGCCTTCATAAAACTTTGCACACAAATTTCGCATAAACTCCGCAAGTTGCATCATTTTCTAATGTTGGCGGACCGAATTATTTTTGCAAATAAAACTATAAAAAACCATTGAAAATCATTTGTCACATGGAGGGTCCCGCCGTCGCGCTTGCCGAAAAATATAATTGTTTAAGACCCGCCCACTCACTGCTACAGCCCGTGCAACTAGTCCTCCCGATAACCGTCCGATGGTGGCCTTCCCAGATCTACGGCTGGCAGCGATTTCGGGAAAACCCGACGTCCGACAGTTAACAAGAACAGAAGTTATCACCCGTGCAGCTCCGTCACCCGACAGCGGTCAGATCGC
>APFE031635644.1:275701-319519 GCA_000404065.3 Pinus taeda | reverse complement strand
TATATCAAGAGGGTAAGCACTTTTGCAGAAATTCAGATTGCTGAGACACCAGGAACATCTTCAGCAGGCCCAGTAACAGGGCAAATTCTTTTTGAAAAATTAGATAATTTGTTTTTTATCAGAAATGAAGTATCACATCTGTTTGATGAGCCCCCCCATTTCTACAAGTACACAGAGGCTGATGAGACCTTAGGGTCAATTTTGAAGCATCAGCTTCCTCCTCCAGATACATGGCAAGATTTAATAAAGTTACTTTTGAACCAAAGTTGAGAGGACTAAATCTTTTTCGGTAAAAGGTTTATATTAAATATACAGATAGGCAAAAGCCATAACAGCAAGTATGAAGACGCTGAGCCAACTCAGCACAGGTACTCGACCGCAGCAGCAGCATCAGCAAGCACAGGTGGCAGGGCCAAGAAGACACAAAAAGTAACAGTGGCAGAGCACTTCATTCTACATTTATGATAAAGCCGCACAGCTGACTCCGCAGTGCCCAAAGGTCAAAAATTTATCCTGACAGGAGTTAAAGGCTTTTAAGAGTCATTTATATTTGCAATTACTTCTCATCTACTCTCCATGTACGAGTGTAAGAGATATTTTCCTCTCAGATGACTCAATACCTGAGATATTTCTGTATGAAACCTCTATATATTCCCCCTCGCGTTTGTTTAGAGGGGTTGGACTCCGGATATAAGAAATCGCCTGATATTTCTTTTGTTATTCTCATATTGTAAAATCTCAGACAGCTAATACAAAGGATAATGGGATTTCTTCAAGCATCATGTCTCTTGATCTCCTGATGGTGTGTGGCTCAAAGTTGCAGGATTCCTGTGTATTTCATGACTCAATAAGTTTTCTCATTGCTCTCTGTTACATATATGTTTGGTATATTTTCCTGTATCTTTCGTGTTTCCCACATATATTCAATCTCTAAATGGCCAGGAAAAAGAATAGTCCCAGGATTTAATCTTCGATTACCCTGAGTTCAATCCTAGCTGTTTTCATATGTTTTCTTCAGATAAAGTACTTAAAGAGTAATTCTTCAGTGCTACCTTTGATACTATATCATCACAGTGCTCTGTTGTTTTAGGAATTCGAGTAATTGCTCCTAAGTAATAGACCTCTTTCACACTATCCAGCTTAGTAAAGAAACCTTAATTGCTCTCTGCTAAGTTGTTTTTTCCATACACTATCATAACTCACCTTTTGTTTTATGAAATACACACAGGCCCTGTAACACCAGCAACACTTAATTCAAGATCTCAGCAACACAATAGCTACAGACCCCATTGCCCAATGGATTAGTTTCACCTGCAGACAGACTCTAAAAGCTATCAGAGGCATCCTCCCAACCAAACATAAAAATAAACAAAATTCATTTCATAACTAGCCTAACACTTCATTAAAACAGTGACAAACCTAGCAGAGAGAGCCCTCTCTGATTACAGCTGGGCTAGAAGCTGTAATCCAAAGATTGGTTAGTGGTTACCCCGGCCGTATTCTCTAAGGAGTCATAGGGGACAACCTGGGTGTTAACACATCTCATACCTATTTCTTGAATTTAAAAGTTTGATTATCCTATTGGTTGTTGTTGGCATGTCTGCCAACTCTTCATTAGTAGCTGAAATAGCTTTTCTGGCCTTTTCAATTAGTTCTTTATGCTCAAAGACAATTTGGCTGCTAGGCCAAATTTCATTCATTCTATTGATTATATTATTCCAAATAATCTCCTTCACTCTTCCTAGGGTGTTCCCAATAGATGATTATTTCTCTCATTTTTGTAGTGCTTCAATCAATGTTTTTAACCTTTGCATCTCCACCAAATGGTTACTTTCGGCCCTATTGATTAGATCTTGCGGCACATTACCTTGAGTTTCTAGTCTTTTAATCTCCTCAGTCTGCAGATTCATGCCTTCCATTGATCTAGCCAGTTGTTCTATGCTGCTTCCCACTCTTGTGGCAGCACTTGCTGGAGTGGTTATGGGAGGGGCTATTAGAGGAAGGACCTCCATTGTTGTGTTGGCCATCTGTGCTGCCTTTTCTTTCTCTTGTGCCATTTTTTCCATCTCTACTTCCATTTGTTTGATTTGGAGAGACTGCTCCACTATTAATTTCATCATATCAGCCTTTTGGCTTTCTGTTTCCTCTATCTCCTTGGTTAGTGGGTTATGTGTAGCAGGCATCTTGAGTTGCTTCTTCAAAGCTGCTATATCCATCTCTTTTTTCTTTATTATTTCTTCAGCTGATTTCACATCTGAGGGGTCATACACATCTTCACTACTAAGTCTTCTAAAGACTTAATTTTAGTGTCCTTTGATTGTGATGAAATCCTTTCCATCTTTAATTGGGATTGAGCATTTGATAGGGCTACCTGCATTTTAAACAAATTCATGGAAGTGTTGGTTAGAGTAGATGAAATCATTTCACCTATTTGCTTGTGCATTTCCAGCTGGTCAATTGGATGAACACTTCTTGCATCGAACTCAAAAGAAGTTTGCTTGTAATCTGCAGGAGTTTTGGGCTCTGCTATCTGTGCTTCTAAAAATGCCATATACATTTTGCCTTTTTCTAAATCTAAGGCAGACAGAAGTCTGCCCTGTGCAGTTGCACTCAATTTCCAAAATTGAGCATAAGTGCTCTTTTTCAATATTTCATTCTCGATTTTAATCTCCCTGAATGTTTCAAAGATTGTCTCTTCCTTTTCTTCAGTCACATTTGTAGATGAGGACACTTGAAGAGACTGTTGCCTTTCTGGAATCAGAGTGGCAGGAAAGGATTGCCCCCCAGTTGAGGATGAATATGGAATGTCAATGATATTGGTGATTGTTTGCTGCTGTGATCCTTTGTCTATGTCCATGTGCTTGGGCTTCTTCCTGTATTTCAGATTGAATTCCCTCATAGAAGTATCAGTCCTTGGTGACTGATCTTCTCTAGGCCTTTTCCCTATTACTCCCTGTTCTTCTTATTTTCCCTTTTATGTTCTGCCTTCAGTGGTTTTCTTTTCTTGTTGTCTTGGAGTCTGTATATTGGAAGAAGAGATCACTTGTTCCTCAACCTCCTACAATGTGTCAGGCATCCACATAATCTAGTTCATGCATTTTTCAATTTCAGGACTTTGAGTGTGAATATAGGTTGTTGACTTGTTCTCCACCCTCTTCTTGGAGATGATACCCCATGGGTTATAAGACCATGTAAAACTGTGGGTGATATTCATTTCTTTCAGTCTTTTATCTACCTTCTCCCCTGCTGCTTTGTTGTTACAAATGAAAGGACCAATCTGAGATTTGATCCTGAACTAGGACTTTTTCTTAGCTGCTACAAAATGTACTTCATCTGCATTAATCATTTGCCTTATGTATTCAAGTTAAAAGATCCTCATGGGGAGGAAATTTGGCAGCTTATAAGAGGCCAACTCACAACCATATACTCTTAATTCAGTGTAATTTTGGTACAAGTACCAATCACCTATTCTTGCTTGGTCTGTCAACTGCATAATTCTTCTTATTCCTTCATTGATCCTAGTTTCTGCAGTCCCACTAAGGAGGCTCATTGTTGGGTGAACAAACATTTCTACAAATGTTTTGTAGCAGAAGTCTTTAAAGTCCTTCATCACTAATCTTGTCCAGAAAATAAGAGATTGGGGTTCACCTTCCTCATTCATCTTGCTCATAGTAAACTGGAACCTGTCTACCTAAAAATAAACCAACATATACACCAAAACTGAGGAGTAATGAAACACTTCCTCTGTGAAGAAATTGACAAGCTGCTCATGAATGACATCTGCTAAAAATTCACTGAAATTGAAGAGAACAAAGGGCTTGGATTCTGTTGACAGAATAGACAAGAAAGCTATGATAGCTTCATCAAGCCATTGATTTGAATAATAACCAAGTAAATAAGGGAGAACAGTGACAATGTGTCTAGTTTTGTCAAGGAAAACAGAGGAGGAATAAGGAGGATTGTTGCTTGGTAGAGGCGTGTGCTCAGTCATGAAGAGTTCTAAGGTTTTAGCTCTTTTAGAAAAATCAAGCTTCTGATACATTTCAGTGAGATTCTCATGGGAAAAGGGAGTAGTTCCTTCAATAATAGGGGCCTGAATCATTTGCATAATGGACTTGGCATCAATGGTAAACAAAACATGTCTTGTTGGGGCCATCACTGCCCTTTGTTGTGGTTTGTAGCATGAGTGGCATTTCCTGATCAGTTCTGGGCAACTGTGTGTTTTAGGAAAAATATAAAAAGGTAGATTAGTGTCCCACAGACTTATGTCATCCATATCCTCCACAAATTTATCCTCCAACCAGCTGTATATGTCAAACAAATCAAACTCTAAGAGTGTTTCATGTATCTTAAAATCCTTGTCTGTAAGTGGTATGTGATCTAAATCTAATGGTGGGTGCACCATTGGATTAAATACTTTTTGTTCCTTTTTCTTGGGTGCCATGGATGTCTTCTGAGAAAAACATCTGAAGCTACCCTGTGTTGAATATGTAATAGAAGGGGATAGGAAGAAATGGGAATTCATTGAGGGAGAAAGAAATGTGATTAACCAGAAATGGGATTCGAGAATGGGAATATTCGATCACTGCAGAAAAATGGATCTTTCTACAACTATACTGCTATTTCTGTATGCACTGTGTTCTCTACGTATGTCTGGAGGGAAATGAATTACGCCTACAAACAGTGAGAACACATTAAAATTTGAAAATGAATATGAAATGGTGCTTTTATGGATTTGGAGTGTTGTCGTTGGATTTGATTGACTTGGTGTGGGTCCGTTGTCTAACGGTCCAGCCAATTAAATGTATAATGACAGGAACGAAGGTGATAGGGCAGATGGGACGGGTTGGCGTTGTGAGGTGGTGGGATTGATCAAACGGTCACAATGGTGGAGCAATTTAAGTAACGACATAAACCATTTTTTGGGTGGCCTGGGGAGTGGTAAGCGGTACGAGAGGGGGGGTGCAAAATTACGAGGGCACGACACGTAAGTGGTTGGAAACCACTGATTTTGGACCCCCCAACCCCCTGGGATTAACTTTCGGAGGGTGAAGGGGGGGGCGGGGAGCAGGAAGGACACGAGCCGTTAGATCATGAGGGGTGAGCGGGGATGTGGTGAGAGATGGGGGGTAGATAAGACAAGATGTGGCGGATGAGTGCGTGGTGGGGTAGGGAAATAAATGAGGGGTGACAGACTATAGGGATAGAGGGTATAGCATAAGTTTATGAAACTTAAAATTGAACCCCTTCTCTTTCAATTTATCTTCCCGACTTTGGGAAAACTTTGATATTTTATCGAACCTAAAGAACTTATCATGTCCTTTTTCTTTGAATCTTCAATCTACCTACCTTTATTTTCTAGTCTAGCATTTTTTTTCTTTTTCATTTGCAGGGTGCACTTGGACTTGCAGACCCTTTCTCTTTTTATCTCTTTCTTCTTTTAAATTCTAACCTACTCTATCACTTATTTCTCCCCTTGGTCAAGATTAAACAGTTGAACCAATTTTATTTTTACCTAGCTACTGTTTTGCCAAGATTAAATTGTTTGGCAGATTTTTATTTTCTAACCTATCAACAGAAATTGAAATTTGTTCAATCATTCTTAGATTGTATGATTTAAACAACATTTGGGGTTTTTTTTTCTCTTTTGTTCTTTTTCTTCTTTTTATATACCCTCTTTTCATTTTATTTTATTTTTTTTTTTTTTTTTTTTTTTTTTTGTGAAATCAATTGAATATTGTAATCTATGAACAATTTGAAATCTGCAAACTGTGAAATACTCAATCACCTTGAGATCCAATAAATTATAGGATCCTAATAGTACCTACGACGCCAAGGTCGCCTAGGCCTAAATAGTCTACTTCTAAATAATAATAAAAAGAAGTCAGTCGTTGAACCAGTGCACCACTCACCCTGAAAACATCCGTAGGAGGTGCAACAGAAGGGAAAAATGGATAAGCAAAAGCAACCTTTTGTGCCCCTAGACCTAGATGAAGAGGAACTCCAATAGGGGATTGAGGAGTTGGATGTCGAGGATGCGGAACCAATCACTATGCTTCTGGAATATGTGCCTCCACGAAGAGGGTAGAATAAGGTGACCAAATACCTTGATTCCAGCAAATATTCAATCGCCACGCCACTGCTTCCCGCTAAATTTCACTTTGAGGGTACACTCTTAAGGTGTATACCAGCACTCAAGATGGAAGATTGGGACCTTGCTAACCAGGATAAATTTCCAGATTTAGTGACAGATCAATATATGACCCGCTTATACGATGAGGACACAGGGGTCACAAAGTTGGAACCAGTGAAATGGGTTTGCGGAGTTCAGCTGGCAGGGCTCTTACACATCTTATTAGTCCCCCGTTTTCACCGATCCAATATCAATACACAATGTGTGCGCCAGTTGCTAACCTTAGTGCATGATGGGTGTTTATGGCTAGGTGAGACTATCCCCATCACAGATATGTTAATCCACATAATTACTAAGCTTCCATATAAAGGAGCGGACCCGACAAAGGAGTTTGTCAGCAAATCCCTAGAAAAATAGCTTGCATACCGCATAAAGACCGAGTACGGGGTGGTAAAGGGAAAGCCTGGATATTCTATTCCCTCCATAACTGACAAGGTGGTACAGTTTTTTGCGCAGATCCTCGCAGGCAAGATAATGCGGAAGTATCACACAGACGAAGTGCCAGCGCCGATCATATCATTAGCTACGCAGTGTGCAAAAAAGGTCCAGTATAACTGGGCCCAATATCTCTGTAAAGAATTCTTGGCCAACTATGGTGACATGTAAGAGAATAGCCAATTGTTCCATTATGCTTTCCATTTACTGCTAATTGTTTTAGTCGCATGGAGACTTTTGGAGGACAGTCAGTTCCCTCCGTTGAATGAGACCCTCCAAGAGGTAGCAAAGTTCGCTTCTCTATGGTAGACAAAAGATGTGCATGAAGTATAGAATCCAAGGTTTGTGTGGGTCTTCATGGAGATGGACATTTGCATGGCTATGAACCAAAGGCCAAGGTTATCTCCCACCCTATTTGAGCAACTAAGGGCCTTCGCAGAATTTAAGGCAGACTTTCACAATGTCTAGATCCATGCCAGGAAAGACCCTCAAGGTAATTGGTACAAGTTGCCATACTTGGTGATCGACATGGATGTCCGGGAATTTCTTAGTGGATGGCCAGCGGAGTGGTGCAAGCCTACTCATTTGGATGTCAGGACAAGCAAGGCAAGAGAAAGTTCCTCCACGCAGGCTTCTACAGTGAAAAAGAAGAAAGAACAAGAACAAGCAACTACGCGGGAGAAGGCTACCCAGCAGAAGAAATAAGAAGTTGTTGCAAAAGCAGCTGCAGAGAAAGAGTAGGATGAAAAGGAGTGCGCTGCTAAAGAGCAGGCTAAGAAACAAACATAAGATACAAAAGCGAGCAAGAAATCAACCTCGTAGCGCACTGATGAACAGGAGTTGTCTGCATAGGGTTGTGATGGGGGTGAAGAGGTGTCCACCCCCTTCAAATTCCAGAAGTGCACCAAAGAGGGGGCCACAGGTCCACGAACTAAGTGGAAGTCAAAGAAGCAATCCCAAGTGGACCCTCTCGAGCTAACAAAGGGCGATTTAGATGAGATCAGCGACAAGGTTCACAATACAGCAGCAGAGTTATGGACACACTTCGAACAACAGTATACACGGACACTAGGCAGTGTCTAGAAGGATCAGCGTGAGCTACAGATCTAGGCCGGTAGGATCCAGGCAAGTGTGGGGCAAGCGAGCGCAATGCAAGCAAGTGGGAGTGTTCTAGAAGTGGAATAGACCATGGACTTAAGGGTCATTCCCTTACCAAAAGGTTCCTCGCGAACAGATAACCAAGATCATTGTGCCACGCTCGAAAAGATCAAGAGTCTTGGAATCAATGTGGCCACGCTGCCGCTCCAGACCCTTCATGCGCTGCATCAGGGGGTCTCAGATGAATTGAAGATCAGAGAACATCGCGCGCTCACTGTCGTCAGTGAGTTTAAAGTCAACAATGAGCAGCTTTTCACAGAAAAAAATCAAGCACTGAAGGAACAAGAGGAATTGCAGACACAGTGCCAGAACCTGGTAACAACAATTGAGCAGGCCTGTAAGTCAGTGCTTGAGCTGAATATTCCTGAGGATGCAGAGGCCTCAACCAAAGTGAGGAAATTGGCTGTTGTAGTGCTTCCTTCAAACGAGAAGATCAACAAGGTGACTTCCAATTTTTGAATGCAAATAGTTGAGCTACAGTTGAAGTTGCAACCTACCACACCACTAGAAGTTTGGGAACAAAGAGGCACAACTATAAAAGAGTCCATGAGCTAACTAGATGTCTCAGTTCAGGGTTGCGACCAACTATTCACTCATGTAATGTGCCTATGGGATACACTGCAAGACGATCCTACGTTGCAACAGTTGAACACAAAGATCAAGGAAGGGCAACAACAATATGATGAGATCAGTAAGACAACGCAGACGTTGGCACCAGTCCAGCGCTTCGTGCACTTGCATGAAGGCAAGGCAAAGTTGATACACATCAAGGAGTTGCAAAAAAAGCAGTCCTTGCTACGCGACCAGCTTCAGCCCTGAAAAAAGGAAGCATACCAACTTTCATAGAACATTCATGGAAGCTGAAGGCTATGCAACAGACTCAAAGGACTACACAACTTGCAGTTGAGGGACCAACCACAGAGAAAATGGTCCAGGAGGTACAACAAGTAGCAGAACAGAGTACCGTGGAGCTCTAGGGATTGATCAAGGCATTAAGCGAACTCCGCCAGAAAGTGGAACAACCAGCAGAGTGACTCGAGGGCGAGTCAAGATCTTTGTGTTGGGGGCTTTTTGGGATGGGGTAGAATTTAATAAACTGGTCAGTTTTTGTAAAGAATTTTGTAAAAGATGTAAAGCCTCCATGAAATGTGGATGCAGAGCGCGCAGATAGATAGAGTCAAAGGGGCCTTAGCCCCTTGTTTTTGGTCGATTTTGAAGACTCACCCATGAGCTAGGGGCCATGGTATTGTATTAGAAAAGCTATAAATAGTTGAGTCTTAGTGAGTCCTAGTAGAACTTTAGAAAGACAAGAATGGATGATTGAACGGTGTGTTAAGTGTTTGAGAGACATGAAGGTTTGTCCCTATCAATAGCGAAGGAAAGGCCCCGCAGCTGAGTGTGCAGAGGCTTGTGTAGTGTCCACAACTGAGTGCGTGAACCCCTACAGTTGTGTGCATAGGGTCGAGAATCTGTAATCTGTGAATAAAAGATCAATACAGGTAGTTGTCTGAAGAATTATTGTGTATTTCCATTGGATCTGTTTATGTTATATGTGGTCAATTAATGTTATGTTTTATGAAATATTGAATAAATGCTACGCGAATTCGCTAAATCTGTCTTAATAATGTATGAAATGAATTCTTAGCCACTTCCGCTAAGTTACAAGTTATTTCTCTTATGCTTTCTGACGAATTAAGTATACCTATGTGAACTCCTATCTAGGGTTTCTTTTTTATTCACAAAAGTAGGTGAATCAACTATTCAAGGTTCGCAAGGACTGACCACAAACCTTCACGAAGGTCTAAAGGTAGCTTTAACTTAGTTACAGTAGCAAGCCCTAAAAGTCTACTGATCTGCGCAGAAGCATGTCTAAGGCGCTAGAAGACATCCCACTAGTCTCTATATGTAGAAACTTGGTTCTTGCATCCGGCAATACTGCTTCGGGTGAGACTGCAGCCTGTGCTACACGGGTTGTAGCTGAAAGGGCCAACATTGTAGGGTTTTTTTGGTTGGTGCAACTACCTCTCAACTTGGGTCAGGACCCCCTAACCCAACATAATACTACAACTGACACCCACTCACACTCAAGTGCATATCAATTGTCTCAACACATATTATGTTAGTACAATCGTCTTAAAACAATATCATTCCTTCATGCAATCATTTAGACACATACTCATATCATTCCATTAATCAAACATTGAAACAACCTGTGAACATACCATGCTAGATAAACCAAATAGATGACATAAGAAAACTCATACCTCAATGTATCTTAGGGGAGGCTATCTCATCTACAAAAGTCAGTCCAAATTAGTATGACACAATATCATAAATATATCAACTCATACTTGAATATCATGACCATTACCATCTGCACAGGCGAATATAGATTAGCATGATGCATATAACATCAAGTGCTTAAATGCAATGACCATAATCATCAACCACAATGCATATCACAACAAGTTACTACCATGCATGGCTATCTGGTGCATGTGCATATGACTGCACTGATCACCTAGCATCTCCTATACATGTAACCACAATAACAATAAAATGACAGGTGTGTTTATAGTCATAATGCATAATAAAATCATTAACCATCATACTTGAATGCCAACATATAATA
This sequence comes from Pinus taeda, assembly GCA_000404065.3. NCBI lineage: Eukaryota > Viridiplantae > Streptophyta > Pinopsida > Pinales > Pinaceae > Pinus > Pinus taeda. Next base: position 309,101 of record APFE031635644.1, on the reverse strand, counting down.
CCTATATGATGATTTGCTCTTACCCCGAGGTCCAGTGCTATAACCTTGCTTTGATAATCAACATCTCCTGCTCTATCTCAACGAACATATCAACATCATAACATATCAACAACATCACGATGACACAAACTACACAAGGAATAACATGATGCATGTCTAACCTAATATGCATGCATAACCATATACATCTACCTAAATGGGATAAATGTCCAAAAAATCATTCAAAGAGAATGAAAAACCCACTCTAATACCACCCTTTAACCCTCCTCCCATATTTACCAAACTTCACTAACCTGCCAGGGTAAACATGAGATAGAAAGATACTATGACATGAACCAAACTCCTAGATACACTTAAGGAAGTGGGGTCGACAAACTGACCACAAACCGATAACTCACCTCATCCCTTAGGGCTATAGGACACTTAGGGGCTGAAGAACCATCCGAGGTGACCAAATCCTAAGTTGGGGCTCCTTTTTACACACTTTAACCCCAAACTACATGTATGACAAGGCATCCATGTAGTTATAGGCCTCCAACCGCATACACAAGCCTGCCTAGGTGCAGTTGTGACACAAATTGTCTAGTTTAGAGGGTATTATCCCAAGATCTGAGCCTAAATTCCAGTTCAACCTCTAGAACCCCGCCCTGAACTTCTTGAAAATTCTAAAAATCAATAATGACATGAGAAAAAGGTTAAACATACAAACTTGAAGGCAGAACTTGACCTAGAATACCTAGAACATAACAAACATTTTGTCAAACACATGAAAAGCATGTAAGCTATAGATCATGATTGAATTTCTGATAATAAAAGTCTGAGATTCATCTAAGCTGAGAAGGCCCTATGCCTTCTCCACATCGCTGCAACAACACATATTGGTCCATACATTCATTAACTAATCAATAGCTAAATAATTCATGACAAGCACCATATAAAATACACACCATATGAACAACATATGACCAGAAAATAACTAACATATAAACCATGGCAACCCAACCATAATATCGCCAACACATTTACAACAATATATATGAATCACAATAGAAGAATAACTCTTATTAACATATGAAAATACTAACCAGGTTAGGGACTTCCACGTACCGCCCAACCATAGATTGGGCTGAACCAAATCTCTCTTTTAACCAATCACCCCTGTGCCATATTCCAAGCATGAATGTGGGATCTCGTGGAATAAACCAAACAAAGACAAATTATGGATTCTAGAGGCCAAACCACCTCAACCCTCAACCAATGGTTCCACCTCACAGTCAAACATCACTAACACCAACCAGATTGGTCTCTACCCAAGTCATCCAGGGTTCTAGGAACTAGTAAGTCAACCCACAACCTTCCACGGCTCCAAAGTGTTTGTTCAACTTGGCTCTAGGACTAATAACTCAACCCACCAAGGGCTCCAGAGCGTTTGTCCTACCTAGGCCCCAGGATCAATAACTCAACCCAAGTTGTTCCAGGGCTCCAAAACGTTTGTTCCAACCCATAACTATAAGGAATTATGAGCACCAACCAGAAAACAATCAAGTGGAAAAACCCACAACACCATGGATATCCAGGGAATGGTAAGGAAAGACTAAAACCGCTATTAATCCAGGCAATCCTCCATGCTAATGACAGAAGATAACCAGATAATCACATGCATCCATAAATCAACAAGGAAATCACACATGCAACCTATTACCTGCAAATCAATCTAGTTGTAGTTGTTGATCCACCTGTTCCTATATTTCATAATTAAATCCCAATTATTTCCACTTTGCCTTTGTCAATGCCTTTGCAAATTTCCACAGTCATACATAAACTGAAAGTGACACCCACTAGGATGTTTTTCCCACCATTCAACTTGGAATACATGTCTCGTGACCTTGGTCTTATATTTTTTACATGGAAAATCAACTAGGGGTTGTTACAATTACAAATGTCTTTGACTCTTTTTGACTTCTACTGCATGAAGAACATGCTTAATCAAGAATATAATAAAAAATAAATTCAACACTACTTTTTCTCTCATTATGAAGACCAACACTAGTTACATTTTTCAAACACTCCCTCTTAATTAAGAAGGTATTCTTAATGACTCAACAGGTCTATCTCAAGTTGAAATATTCACATAAGAAGGGATCAAGATTGATAAGCATTATAGCTAGCATTGTCACATTACCAACGCCATGACATGTACACTCTATCTCTCCACGAGATTAGAGCACAATGCTGGGAGGCATTCCAAAGGACACCATACCACCTCTTTGAGGCACATACGCCACCTAGGATACCCAAAGTATGTCCTCCATTGGACCATTTTTTATCCAAGTCCATGTACTTGTCTTAGGGTGTCAATCCTAATCCATTATAATACATGACTTAAGAATGCCTGTGCAAGATGATTATTCCATCCACCATTCCCCTTATCCATGTCCATGTACTTGACTTAGGATATCAATCCTAATCCATCATAGTACATGACATAAGGTGAACCATGTTTCCAAACATTCTCCCTCTCAACCTGAGAGGAGAAATTCATACTCACCCTCTAGGGAAGTAGCCCTCTTATTACTGAGTTTTCCCTACTGCAAACTACTTTAGGTGGGGCTCCCAAACTGCCTTCTAATAGTTCTTGATCCTACATTATGTTCAACAGTGCTTCCTACACTGCCCTGCTTCCTGTACTACATCCTGCATTGCACCATTTATTGCACTATAGATAGTTCATCACATAGTCCTTCAATCGATTGATCATAATAGTACTAAGGTATCCAATACATTGTCCAATCAATATTGAACACAATTTGGCCATCCTTTACAAATTGTAGTTCTTCAGTCAGTCTCTATCAACATAAACAACTCTGCCCTCTAGCATAAATAATGTTGCTCCAATGTCTCTGCTCTTAGGGTCTTCAAGATCAACCCTCTTATTAGTGATATGCCCACCTGCACACACCAAAATAGGGCATAATTAACAACCCTCTTACTTGTCCCTTTGCTACTCCAATAGACAAGACTTAGGGCATCACATAACATCCCTCATATCTGTAAATTATCTCTTAGTTATACTGAACTTAGGGTTTCCCATCAATCACTGATAGTCCAAAAAAACATTGTTCCTAGAAAAGGCCCTTCACTTGGCAACTTATTTCCATAGAAAACAAGCAACTCACAACCCTTGTCTACGTTGGTCAATAAGTCAAACTCTTTGATAGATCATGGTTTTGTAACCTACTTAGCAACCTTCAATTTCAACCAAAACAAACCCTTATCCCTATGTTGTTATATGAGGTTACTCAGGCCTCCTTCTGCAACAATACATGCCTCTCGACCTACTTTACTAGTAGACAAAACTTCGCCTTAAGTTACAGATTTTGGTCCACTACCTCTTACACAAAACAAAGATATCATGGCCTAATTTAGGCCTCTTCTTCAATGGACTTTTAGCCATCCTATCTTTAGATAAGTCTCCTCAACTTTGACTACCCTAATCGCAAAGAAGTCTCCTCAACTTTTGGCTGCCCTAATCACTATATGTCTTCCTCACCAACTCAATTGTTTCAATGTTTAGACAAGTCCTTCTCAAGCATGACTAGAGTATAGAACATGAATAATTGGAATCCCTCTTCACTCTAGATATGCTTCTTGAGGGCTTGGTATCCTGAGTTTGAAGACTTATTTGTGATGTGATGTAATCTAAGTTGTCCTACTAAACATGTCCTCTTGGACAATTTTCTATCTTCATATGCTAGACTATTTCTTAAGAAAGTAAACTAATACCGCGATCCTACTGCATGATACACTGATGATTTTTCTTATGATCTTTTAGTAGTAGAGGTCTTTGATATCTCCCTTCTGCTTCCTTGGAGCTTCTTCATCTTCAACCATTAATGCTTATTATCTTTTCTTCCGTTTGTTGCTTTTAGGGTTCTTAGGACAGTTGGACTTGTAGTGCCATATTCATGACAACCAAAACACTAGACTTTGGACATGTCTCTATTTTTGTTTTTCTTCTTCTTATCAAAATTCTTCTTTGGTTTAGCTGCATAGGCTGGAGAGGCTTCATTGACAGGTTGAGTATCACTTCTAGTCTTTATTTTGGTTTCTTCTATTGTACATTGAGCCCATAATTCTTCAAATGATGGAGTTTCTTTTCTGGCACTGATGCTACTTGCAAAAGCACCCCTCTTTAGGTAAGGCATTGATTTCCATTGTAATTAATTATGAATAAGATATTTGCTCACCAACTTCTTGAAGTTAATCTTTAGTTTTTTATAGCTTCATGAAATAAGAAGCTACAATGTCTTCTTTTGTCATCTTTGATTGATTTAGTTGTGTTCTTTGAGCTATCTTGTGACCCGTTGTACTAATGGAGTATAAATTCACCAAGGTATCATAGACTTCTTTAGACATAGAAAATTTTGATACAAAAGTGATAAGGTGGTCTTAGATGGACTAAAAAATATTTATTTGAGACTTAATTTCCTCTTTTTCATATTTTTCCATCTCTTGAGCATCCTTCTCATTTGCTATTGGAACTTTCCCTTGAACGAATTTCATGACATCATTTTCTCTAAGAAATAGGACGATCCTATTTTTCTAAGCTTTAAAGTTGAATGCTCCTTCACGTTTATTGCTTTCCTTGCACATCAATTCCATTGGATTAGACATATTGACTTGGAAGTGAGTTGCTACCAAAAATATCTTCGGTTATGGCTGTTACAACGATGATCTTCTTGAGCAACTATAATGATGATCTTCTTGTCTCTGCCTTATAAGAGTGTCTCCTCTTCACCTTAGCTCTGATACCATGTTATAAAATCAAAGGGAAATGCATATGATGATTGATTTTCTTACTTAGTAATTACTTGTGAGAGTTAATCTTCTTATTTTGTTATTTATTGTTCTTTCTTCATCAAACAATTACACAATACTATTCTTCCAAGATCACAAAGAAGTAAGAGACACAAAAATTTAGGCTTTCAAGCCAGGGAAAAACCCCACAAGGGGGGAAACCCAACAATCCTCTTCTTATTGAATCAAGTCAAAATGAAATATTTAACCCAATACCAATGACTTTCTCAATGGTTTCAAGTCAACCCTCCTCCCAAGTCAAATTCAAATGTAGTCAACCTTCTTCAAACTGATCAAGATGTGGTCAACCTTATTCAAGATATATTCAACCTTCTTCAAGATGTAGTCAACCTTCTTCAAGACGTAGTCAACCTTCTTCAAGTTTCAGTCCAACTATAAAAGGTCAAATTTTGACCTTGTTCACACTCTTCAAAGAACTTCAAATTTTCGGATTTGTCATAGATTGCAGGAAATTTCAAATCCTCGGCCTTGTCGCATATTACAAGAGACTCGCATGTGTGAAGGATAAGAGGCACAAACTCATCATTCTTCTACTTGAAATCTTGGTTTGTTTGTCTTGCTTTTGTTGTAGAGATCGAACTTCTTTTTGCTTACTTGCTTGTCCTTCAAATGAGCTCAAGTTGGCATCTTTATATAGCTGTACACGAGGTGCCAAATGGCCACACAGGTCGACTTAGCTAAGAGAGGGCCAACCTGAACCTTTTGACTGATTTAGAAAAAAAAGAATTCTATTTTTTTTTTCTTACAAAATGTCATATGTGACATGACTCAATTACAAATGTCTTTGACTCTCTTTGACTTCTAAAGCATGAAGAACATGCTTAATCAAGAATAAAATAAATACTATTTTTTCTTTCATTATGAAGACGTCACTCGTTACATTTTTCCAACATGATAGACATTAAAGATTACTTTCATCATGGAAATATAGGTGTAGCACATTACATATTATTTTCCTTAGTCGATGTGATTTTTTAATGATAACCTTTTAGAGGAATTATCAAACTTTCATGAATATTTTTCTAGATTGAATAATTCCCATTTGACTTTACTATTTCATAATTAATACTTTCACTAGTAGAAAGTTGATGACAACAACAATAAATATCTCTATCACTCATCATTGCCAATCTACTTGAAGTAGCTATGATGTTCTCCCTTAATGATGAGGATAAACATATTACTACACTTGGGAAGAATTCAATCTTGGTGGGGAAACTTCACCACCTCCTCTTAATTGCCTACTCAAACCTCTAACAACTTTGAGAGTGAATTTAAAATATGAATTTTATTAGAAAAAGTTTTTTTGTTTTGTTTTGTTTTTTCTTGGAAATAATTCCCTAAGAAACTCTTGGGCACTTCCCCAAATTATGAAGATGGCACCTAGAGTAAAATGGGTGGCATAAACTTAGTGCACTTGACCACATGGGAATCAAGTTGGGACTAGCATAGTATGTTGAATTATCAACAATGTTCCAGTACAATAACATCAATTAATCGAGCTAAACATCGAGATTAGAAAAAGGGAAAACATACTCAAATGAGTTCAATGAAAAAACATACATAACAAATTGAAAACCATAGAGTTTAAAGAGTTTATACCTTCATTAACAACAAATAATCAAATAGAATAATAGAATCAAATTTGATAAAACTTTACTCTTACATAGAAAAACCGAAGATTAGCCTACAAAGCGAAATCCATAATAATATGGATCACTAAATGTCTATTTGTTTCTCTTATGTATAAAAACAAATTTAATTTTAAACATTTTTTCAAATTAAATAATTAGACAATGTCTATTTGGAGTTTCATTTTAGTTCATACTTTCTTAATAAAGTAGTGAAGAAATAGACTTATAACTTTATAACTTTGGTGTTGACAATAATCTTCTATTCTAAAGTACAGTAAATTTTAAACTTAAGAGTATACTTAATAACTTTAATATTAACAACAAAATGCATTTTAATTTAAAACATTCTTAAAGTAAATCTCACCATCACTGATGAAACATGTTATTGTTAATTACAAACTAGTTTAAAAACAAACTATATTCTTCATCTATGTGATTAAATCATTTAAAAAAAATAGAAAATTACCTTCTTTTACCCCACTTCATTAACTATACCAATAAAAATCAATTACATAATTAGAACAATGATCTATAAAAGTCAAAACTGCAACAAAGTAAGGTACATTTTAAGCTTTATTAAGTATATTGTGGATAGCAAAGTTAATTCTTTATAATTTAAGTTACATTAGACATATTATTATTAATTATAATATTAATGATTGTTGGTGAATGCTTCTGGAAAACTGTGTGTTGCAATCAAGGATTTGCTCAGTCCCGAAAATGGTGAAGGTTTCATTCATACATTCAGTTTCCTTCCCCCTGCGCTCTGGCGCAGGGTCGACATCTCCATATCCCTTTAGCTTCCTTCTTTGCAGTTTCTCTGTGTTTTCTTCTTGTCGGTTTCTTCATCCTTTTTCTCTGGAGTTTCTGGTTTGGTTTCTGTAGCTGGAGGAATGCCCCTCATCTTCCTTGACGCATCGCTCCTGCTCGCTCATGCCAGGATGGAATCAGGTGGTGGAGTGGCCAGTCTATTTTGCAGCGTTCTCTTTTTGCTCACTCTTGCTGGCTCATTTGGAAGTGGAGAAATGCTTCCATTTTCCAAGATGCCAGAAGGCCGGTGTCTGCTCTTTTGAGCTATATTAAAGCATATTATGATTGCTGAGCTATTGGCTCCCCTGCCGCCTATGCTTATCTCAGCTCCATCTTCCGGGACTGGCATATGATTTTTGTATTTGTATCTTGTCTTCTATCTGTTTCATTGTCCGAGTATTTGGAACTTTGCTGTTTTCGTGGGGTTTTATTTGATGTTTATATGGAACTAACGCTGTATATACGGTTTTTTGGGCTCGGGCTCCATGCCCTCTTCCTGGCCGGGGTTTTTATCCTGTCAACATATCGCCTTTATGTATATGCTTCCCTGAAGCCGACCATATATTTCCTTAATATAGAATATCTAGTTTTTTCTTCTGAAAAAGAAAATGGTGAAGGTTTCACCCAAATCACTTAGCATCCTTAATAACAACCCACAAGATAATTCATCAACAACTATTTATAAACTCTGGAAATATTAATACTAAAATTATAATATTTCAATTAAATATTTATATTTATTTATATGTTTAAATGATTTAAGAAAATAATATAAATTATAAATTTTAACATTGTTATTTAAAATATTATATTAAAATTTAAATTAATTTGGAAAAAATAAACCATCGACTAATCATTAAAATATGCGCTGAAATTACATTACAATATAGCGATAGATTTATGCTTTACGATCTGTGTTGTTGGAAGTTTTATTGGGAAAATGTTCCGATGCACTGATTTGGCTGAAGGTCGGGAGCCCTGAGCAGATGCGGAGACGACAATCAAGCTGTGTAGCATTACTCTTTTGCAGACCGTTCGACCTCATCATTCTCCAAGTAAGTTGTATTCTATACTCTATACAGTTGTATTTTTTGGGTCACTATTCTTGTTAATAGTATTCTCTGTACACTGCCTGACTTTGTCATTGATATTGACCAAATCGGAATGTTTGGATAAACCGAGTGTATCCTTTGCACCTAGCCTGTCACTGATTGCTCCCAGTGAATATGCTCTTTGGTGTGCCCTTTGTTGTGCTGTTTATGCACCTACTTCCATATTCGAAGTGGGCACCCGCCTTGGAACATTCAAAATTCCATTTATAATATTTTATTAATCTGCCAGATATAATCCCTGGCTTATTATTGGGTTAATACTCTTTTTTGGAGTTAAGTTGTGGAATCTAGACTCACTTGGATGGATTTATGCCCCTGTAGATTTAGCTTGCTTGCTTTTGCCACTAGACAAAATTCATCCAGGACCTCTGTAGCTTTCTGTAAAGAAGTCTGTTTATTGCAGAAACAATTTGCCATGCAGGGTACAGTGGGTGTCATAATCCTTTATATGTAGGATAAGAACGAGTTGACATAACCTGGTGATTGGAATAAAAGATTAAAAACAAATGGAAAGAAGTGAGCACAGATGTCTCCTATGCGATTAACAGGTGATCGAAGGTAAAACTATCAATGTCTATCAAACCATAACCTCGAACATCTGTTATCTTTAGGAGGACAAAGAAAGCTTTCCCCAGTCCGACTCAAACTCCTACACTCCGGCTTTGCCATGTCATTTTTCTGTTAGGTTTTCCATTACACCAAAACCTGCAGGCATTAGTAAACTTCCAAACCATTATCATTACTATTTTAAGTGGTCCCAGGGTGGATCCTAGAGTGGGGATTAGTCCATGTGATCTTATTCCCAATGAGGTGAGTGTGAAAATCCAACATTTTCATCCCAAGTTTTTCAACATTCCAATTTTAAACTATTAATGTCTATCAAACCATTAAACCATCTCTCTGGACAAAGGTACTGGCCCGAAACAAGACAGCCTGCTACATGCCTTCAAAGTTTTTTACTTTACTTTCATGTGATTAGTACACCTTTGCCGGCTTCAAGCAGTTTATCTAAACGAAATGTGGAAAATCCACGAAAATTCTGATCTGCTTGAATGAACAAATCTGAACTAACTTGTAAGTTGTAACCCAAGACACAAAATTTTCTCTACTCAATTTGCAGCAGAATAGGAACAAAAATAACATGGTCGCACAATATCAAAAACACAATTTTTCTAGGGAACCTAGCTGGGAAAACCCTCTGCTTGATTGAGAATTTATTGATAGAAAAATGAGCAACAAATCTCTTACAAAACAGTCTTGTTTCACTGGAAACCAATCCGGTTTTATCTTCTTGTCCTAAGCTGAAACTCCTACAAGACTCTGATTCCTGCTTCCCTATTTCCTTGCACAAATCCCAAGAAAATTCTCCTATAAATCTGCACGGAAACCTCTCTTGGTACGCTGATCCTCTCACAAGCTCACACACACAAACAGAAATCTGTGTTCTCTACTGCCTTGTTTCGCCAACTCTTGCTCACAAAACAATGAATAACAATGTGCCTTTATCATCCTTTTAAGCTTTTCGAATAGGCTAAGTCTGGCAAGTGATTATTTTAGGAAACCAAACTGCTAGTTGAAGAGTTAACAAAGGGTATCAACTTGTTGTAACTTGTCCTGCCTTAATTTAGAAGTTAAGGCTCTCTTAGCTTGTCCTTTCACAAATTAACTAGCACTAGAAGACAACAATTGATCCTTCCACATCTGCACTAGTCAAACTGCTTCATGCACACGCCCTAACTTTTAAGAATTTGCCCTAAATTTTAGCAACTCGTCCTAATTTTTAGGAATTAGCTCCTAACTTATTGGAATTGGTTCCTAACTTATAGGAACTTGTGCATGCTAAGGAAAAACTGCTTCTGGTCTCTTTGACTAAGGCACAAGTCAAAGAAGGACCATTCTCGCTCACGTGCATTTGTCTCCGACACTACCATGTTCTTCGCTGTTGTAGCTGCTCCCTCTGAACTAGAAGACTTCCCTTCTTTCCTCTGCAGGACCTGATTTGAAGACCTGTTCTTCCTCACCATGTTCTGTGAGTCCATCACTTCAGTCATAAGTGCCATGTACCCTGTGTTCCTCTGCGACTGCTTCTTTTGGCTGAAGGTGATATTGGAAGATCCAACTCTCTTTTGATCTCCCTTAACCAAATCCTCTGCCCACTTGGCTCGAACTCTCCCTATACTGGGAGTCTCTGCCTGAGTGGATGCCTCCACTCGCCATGGGCTTTGCTCCTCATCATCCTGCTGGTCAACCCAAATGCCAACTAGCTTAGACTCAAACTGAGGCACTGGCTGAGGCTCCATCTTGAGAGCTCTAACTTGCTCTCGCTCAACCACCACTTCTCTAGTCTGAGCTCTCCCTGCCTTGTTGCTCAAGGCTGCATCTGTCTCTACCTGCAACTTGTAGAGTTTCTTCACTCTCACAACGATATGCTTCTTACATCCATAAGCTAAGTGTTGGAGGTACGCCTTACCTCTGCTGTGTTGTTTTTCCATGATATTGGTGTCTAGGATAGAATCTTAAATCATTGACACTACCAAACCAAATATCGCAACAAGTCTACTTTGCACAATGAAATATAAACAACAATAAATCTACCAGTGCACAAAATATACACAACTTTTTACAAAATATGTACAATAACCCAACTTCGTTATATTAATCCAATTGAATAATACAATAGTCTAGGGCTCATGTACTAGGGATAATGAACCTCATATACCCACTCATACAAGAATATACAACAACTAGGGCTTGGTGTCTATTGTGATGACCACCAATCTACCCAATACAAGATACTCTGACTGTCTAGATGATGTAGAGCTCCTCACAATTGCCTTGGTTGTACCTTGTACACATCTACCTGGTCCTTTAGCTCCCGAATTGCAACACTTGCCTCTATCAATGCTCCAAGTCCATCTGGCCACTGAATCTCGGCTATCCAATCTGCTTTCTCGTTGATTGTTCATCCATCAACACATCAACACATTGAGACTCTTGTCGAGTTGTTCACAACTCCGTTTGTGAACAACTCACAATTGCCCACTACTGCTCCTCAGCTACTCAGGGACTTCTTCCCACTATGGTCTTCCTATGCTGCTCCAATGAAGACTAACATAGTGCAGGAGGGCTACCACCTATCACCATCAAATGTCGCTTCTCCAATGATGAACACGGCTACAACAAACTGCTCCTCTGGTTGGCCAAACCTTGAGCTCCAACACCTGCCACTCCTATCTGCCAAGTGTCCTTCCTTGCACTGCACTTAGGGCTTCACACTTGGGCACTTTCACGCTACTCTCCTGCAAACCTCAAATGCCCAATACAACACCAAACATCATGCCCTTCGAATCTGCTCAATAATCATCAACCTAGAGATCTAAAGATCTGCCCTTTGTTCTACAATAAAGGAGTTATTGCACAAATCTAGGCTCCAATAGACTGCTGTAGCATTTTCCCACTGGTTAGGGCATCCAACCATCTAGGAAACCCTTCCTCTTTGCTGCCAACAAACTTCACAAACAACCCATCCAATCTGGTCCAAAACTAGACCCAACACCTAACAATCATGAAGGAGAAACATACCTTTATCAACTCTGGATTGGTGTTTTGATTGCTCTAGGTGTTGCTGCCTGGTTAGGGCTTCCTGTACACCTGGACAACCCTCTCCTTAAGCTCTCAAACACCTCCTCTTAGTTGTGGTACACCTCAACCTTCAAGCTCCTGCCCTTTGCTACCCTTTAGGACTGATCCACGCAACTAATCCTCTCGATAGTACGGTAGTAGCATCTAAATGTGCAAATGTTGTAGGCAGGAGCAGGCTCGGTCAAGGCGTCAACAAGTACAATAACTGCTTGAATCGAGGTTATGGATCCCTTTTTTGTGGAAGTAATTCTCTCTTGCAAGAACCCATTTCCGTGCTAAAGCCTCTCGGCCCCCTGCTCTAGGTGATTACAGACCTACGGTGCCTCTTGTAACTCTAAATCAGAGTTGTGGCCTGCTCTTTGAGGACATTCCCACTCAAAATATTACACAAAAACAGTCCAACTCTCTCTCTATCCACTTGGACCTCCTGCAAGGTTGACTTTGTGAAAATTCCTACACCGGAATCCTTACTGCAACAACTGATGATATTACTCCTATTTGTTAAATTCCTTTAAACAAATTACTTGCAGTTTCCTACGACAAATATCGTAATACATACATTGCAGCCTTCACTTAATTAAATATTATGCAGAAACAAGAGACTGGGCAAGAAAGAAAATACAACACAATGGACACTGTTATTTTTGGACAAATGTCCCCGAAAAAATCCAATGCGGGAAAACCAATGCAACAACTCTAAGGGTTTTATATTATTAAGCAGTAGTTTCTAAATACAACTCTGGATGCCCTCCCAGCAATCTAGTTACAAAGAAATACAACTGACAGAGAAGAATTGTGAGATTACCTCACTCTACCCGGCAAATCTCGATTGTTCCGGCAGCTGAATCAACTGTCCCCGGCTACAACTACGCTGTCCCTGCGCAGTAACTGCGTGGGCCTGCGTGGAGCTCTCTGAGGCTCAGTGTCAGCGCAACTGGGAAACGTCTTGCCTTCTGGAGCAGTTTCCAGTCCTCTCGGCTTTAAAATGTCAGCTCCTCTGCAAAAGTCGGACTTCTGCGTGGGTGACTGAGCTGCCTCTGTGTGAGCCTTTCTGGCTCAGCGTCAAGCTTTGCGTGGGCCCTTCTGGCTCAGTGTCAACCCCTCTGGTGTCTCTCTACCTCTCTCTGCTATGTATCCTGGGCTCCGGAGAAGATACTCCAACCCAACTATCCCGGCCCCTCTGTTGCAAGAAATCTCCTCGATCAAAATTTCCTCCTTAGAACTTCTCACTTCAAAAATTCGATCTCTTGATCTCTCGGTGTATTTTCCAAATGACCCTCAAGCCTCTTCTTATATCTTTCTGTTGGACAACCAATGACCTAGATTAACTCCTAATCAAAGGCTCATATCATTATGGCTTGATCTTCGTCTCCTTCTAGAAGTTACACCCACAATTAGATTAATACCCATTAATATTTTTAATTTATTAAATTTAGACTTAGGGTCCCGTTAAAAAATATTAATTATTTTAATAAAATCGTTTATGGGTGGAATTTTCCAAAACGCTTTCTGGGTTCTTTGGAATACATGTGCCCAAGCTTCCTTGTAAAATTTGAGGCCTAGAGCACATTTGATGCTACCCCAAATCAACAAACTTGGCACCAAAGATAGTCATAGAAAAGCTCCGCGAAGATGCTTCTCCTCCTTCGCTTGACTGCTCCTAACCTACGGCCTCAAAACAGAGATGTTCCCCTCTAATGTGAGCTCCCTTCTTCACATTTACTTGCTCATGTGTTGCCCAAAATGGATGATCAAAATGCCTTACTCTCACCTTGTATTTATTCTAAACACAAGGGCTTCAACAATTCGTCCAAGAGGGCTTGACAACTGTCATAAGGTCACTCAAACACTAACCCGACCTTAACTCTTCATGCACAAGCCCGTACTCTAACTTCAAAAATTCATATCTCATGATAGACAACTCGGGTTTGAGTGATTTTCGTTGTTCTCGAGATCTTCTATCAACTCAAATCATCACACGTCCAAAACCCCTCACGGATTGACACCCACATGCTTGGGTGCAAAGCTCACAGGCTTGGGTTCTAAGCCCACAAGTCAATTTTGTGTGCTCTTTCCTCCAAAACCCTCTAGCCTAGGGTTTGGAGTACCTCTCAAGCTACAAATCTCAACACTCCCTCTTAGCGAGGGAGGTACTTCCAACACTAGGAAGTCTACATCATCATCATCTCTAACAACACTAGCCCATCTGGCATCCATCACTACAACATACTCTGTAGAATGAACCCTGCAATCTCAGTAGTGCCTCTGCCTTATCCATCTGAACCTCATCACTTCTATAGGGCTGCTTCATCTGAAGCTAGACTCCCTGTGAGTCTACATGATCTCCACTGGCTCAACTCGTCACTTATCTAGTGTCCTACAAGGTTAGTTCGAGTTGTCTCGAACACGAAACATCCTCCCCGCAACCCAATCTTGCAAGCACTCATCCTCTTGGATCAAACACAACTCGTGCACATCCCTCCAATCTTGGATGCAACATCACGATCTGATGAAGAAACTAGCCTACCAATCTGTAGTTCATCACATGAGGCAAATCTTGATCATGTTGATCTCGTCCATGCCAAAGCAGTCCTCGAGTTGTCCCAATGATCCATGACAAGACATAGGAAGCCTACGATTTGCAAACTGCCACAAAACATGTTGTAGTGTACTAGGTTCATCACTGATCCTCCAGAATTCCTAGCCCATATCACCGTGTAGCATGTCAAGACCACATCGCCATGTCTTCAGCTGAACTCTCTGCTCCATGATCTAAACACCCACAACTCCCTCATAGCCACTTCGCTGTGCAGACTTTGATTCACTGACCCTTCAAAGTAGCTTTGATACCATGTTGTTTTTCCACAATACTGGTGTCTAGGATAGAATCTTAAATCACTGACGCTACCAAACCAAGTATCACAAGTTCAACAAGTATACTTTGCATAGCGGAGTATAAACAATAGTAAATCTACTAGTGCACAAAATATACACAACTTTTTACAAAATATGTACAATAACCCAACCTCGTTATATTAATCCAACTGAATAATACAACAGCCTAGGGCTCTCGTACCAAGGATAATGGCCCTCATACATCCACTGATACAAGACTATACAATAACTAGGGCTTGGTGTCTGTCATGATGACCACCAATCTATCCAATACAAGATACTTTGATCGTCTAGCTGATGTAGAGCTCCTCATAGCTGCCTTGGTCGTACCATGTGCACATCTACCCGGTCCTTCAGCTCCCGATTTGTAGCACCTGCCTCTATCAATGCTCCAAGTCCATCTGGACACTGAATCTCGGCTATCCAATCTGCTCTCTCATTGATCGTTCGTCCATCAATGCATCAAGACATCGAGACTCCTGTCGAGGTGTTCACAACTCCATTTGTGAACAACTCACAATTGCCCACTACTGCTCCTCATCTACTTAGGGACTTCTTCCCAATATAGTCTTCCTGTGCAGCTCCAATGAAGACTAACATAGGGCAGGAGGGCTACCACCTATCACCATCAAATGTCGCTTCTCCAATGATGAACACGGCTACAACAAACGGCTCCTCTGGCTAGCCAGACCTTGAGCTCCAACAACTACCACTCCTAGCAGCCAAGTGTCCTTCCTTGCACTGCACTTAGGGCTTCACACTTGGGCACTTTCACGCTACCCTCCAATAGACCTCAAATGCCCAATACAACACCAAACATCATGTCCTTCAAATCTGCTCAATCATCATCAACCTAGAACTCTGAAGATCTGCCCTTTTTTCTACAATAGAGGAGCTATTGCACAAATCTAGTCTCCAGTAGACTGTTGTAGCATCCAACCATCTAGGAAACCCTTCCTCCTGGCTGCCAACAAACTTCACAAACAACCCATCCGATTGGTGTTTTGATTGTTGTAGGTGTTGCTGCCTGCTTAGGGCTTCCTATACACTTGGACAACCCTCTCCTTAAGCTCTCAAACACCTCCTCTCAGCTGCGGTCCACCTCAACCTTCAAGCTCCTGCCCCTCGCTACCCTTTAGGGCTGATACACACTCAAGATAAAGCCTCTTGGCCCCCTGCTCTAGGTGATTACAGACTTGTGTTGCCTCCTGTAGCTCTAGATCAAAGTTGCGGCCTACTCTTTTGATGTCTTTCCCACACAAAATATGACACAAAAACAGTCCAGCTCTCTCTCTATCCACTCGGCCCTCCTACAAGGTTGACTTGGCTCCAAAGACAGTCATAGAAAAGCTCCACGAAGATGCTTCTCCTCCTTCGCTTGGCTGCTCCTAACCTGCGACCTCAAAACAAAGATGTTCCCCTCTAATGTAAGCTCCCTTCTTCACATTACTTGCTCATGTGTTGCCCAAAATGGATGATCAAAATGCCTTACTCTCACCTTGTATTTATACTAAACACAAGGGCTTCAACAATTCGTCCAAGAGGGCTTGACAACTGTCATAAGGTCACTCAAACACTAAGCCGACCTTAATTCTTCATGCACAAGCCCACACTCTAACTTCAAAAATTCATATCTCATGATAGACAGCTCATATTTGAGCGATTTTCGTTGCTCTCGGTTGCTCTCGAGATCCTCTATCAACTCAAATCATCACGTGTCCAAAACCCCTCACGGATTCATACCCACATGCTTGGGTGCAAAGCCCATGGGTTTGGGTTCTAAGCCCACAATTCAATTTTGTGTGCTCATTTCTCCAAAACTCTCTAGCCTAGGGTTTGGAGTACCTCCCAAGCTACAAATCTCAACATGCTAAAGATGATATCATATCCCTTGTCCTCAAGGGTAGCTACTGAAACAAGATTTTGCCTCAATCCTAGAACATAGAGAATGCCTCTGAGATGAAGAAGATTACCTGACTCCCTTTGAAAACTGATAGTACCAATTTCTCTAGCTGCATACTGACCATCATCTCCTAGTTCAATCTGAAACTACATGTCCTCCTTCAGGTGGCATAAATTCTTCATGTTCTCGATCATGTGGAAGGATGTTGATTAACACATCTGGCAGGTACTTTGTCTCCTCTTCTGTTGATCACTGCAACTTTTGCTACTTCAGAATCCTTTCATCTTCAGCCGTCAAATTTGCCACTATCAATCTCTCTTGGCTGCTCCAAGAAGACTGAACATAGGCAACTCAAACAGCCCACTGGCTGCTCTCCTGCTCCTTCAATATCGTCACCTCTTAGGGACTTCCAAGCTGCCCACTAACAATGTTCTCTGTTACTCCAAAGGATCACGTTCTTAGCGTCTTTGTCTAATTGCCCTCTTATCAATGAGATGCTCCTTGCATTCACTGAACTAGGGATTCACCAAACTGCCTCCTAACAACCCATTAGCTCCTCAATGAATGTTGTACATGAGGTCTTCTTTAACCACTTTGCTGCCTCAAAGATAACTGTCATAGAGCTCCATAGTCAGCCCTCTTAATTGTCACAAATCTGCTCTTTGTTGACAGTACTTAGGGCATCCACCCAACCCCCACTGTCTGTGATTCTGACTGATCTAGGACTCTCTAGGTAGCCCACTTGACTCTGATTTGTCACGTCAAGTATTGTACTCAAGGCACACCTAAGACATCCCACTCAACAATACTTGAACATGTCAAATTACACTCCTTAGGGTTTATCTCAGCAACCCACTAACTATCCTTTTGCCACTTCAAATTGACAGTCCTTAGGGCACATTTACATGTTGTCAACAACCTTATTGGAAAGACTTCACACTTCATCTTCATTAACTTCTAACACTCTCTTCCATGTGGCAACCCTCCACTTGTCCTCCTGTTCTAACCTTCCTCTTTGCCCAATCACTTTGCTCTTCTGCTCAGCTTCCTGAGGCTAGATTTGCGGTCATACTTAGGTTTACATATTCCAAAATTCGATCTAAAGGGCTTCTCCTTCATTGCGCTGCAACTTGACATAAGTCTAGCCTCTGATCTGCAATCACAGAGCCTTTTTATCAGTAGATGAAAGCCACGACCTTCCCCCCACAACTACAAAATCTGGGACCTTTAGATAGGTAGCAGACCAAGGTCGCTATCCCTTTCTCAACGCACATGAATCCTACCGAATTTATCACAGACTTTGGGACAAAATATTGAGGATGTGTATAACTGAACAAGACCCTAACTAGGGCACATAAGATCATTGAGCCGTGAACTCCTTGAGCTATATCAATCTTCCTTCAAGGATGAAACCAACAAAGATATTTAAGCCTTTGACCTGACCAAACTCAGCCTTCTCACAGACTTGAGAAGGCCCTCAAATGCTCCACGTCCTCCTTGATGACTGCGGCTGCCTGAGATATCACGGTCTTCTTGAGAGTAGACACTCTTGAGTCTTAAGAGAGAAGCTTCTCTATTAGATGGTGAATCTGGTGTTGGTCTTTATTCTGTTCACAACTCTGATACCATATAGAAAATCCAAGAAAATTCTGATATGCTTGAATGAACAAATTTGTAACTAACTTGTAACCCAAGACACATAATTTTCTCTACTCAATTTGCAGCGGAATAGGAACATAAATAACACAGTCAAACAATATCAAAAACAATTTTTTCTAGGGAACCCAACTGGGAAAACCCTCTGCTTGATTGAGAATTTTATTTATAGAAAAATGAGCAACAAATCTCTTACAAAACAGTCTTGTTTCACTGGAAACCAATCTGGTTTTCTCTGCTTGTCCTAAGCTAAAGCACTTGCAAGACTCTGATCCCTGCTTCTCTATTCCCTTGCGCAAATCCCAAGGAAATTCTCCTATAAATCTGCGCAGAAGCCTCTCTTGGTACGCTGATCCTCTCACAAGCTCACACACACAAACACAAATCTGTGTTCTCTACTGCCTTGTCTCACCAACTCGTGCTCACAAGACAATGAATAACAATGTGCCTTGATTGTCCTTTTAAGCTTTTCGAATAGGCTAAATCTGGCAAGTCATTATTTTAGGAAATCGAATTGCTGGTTGAAGAGTTAACGAAGGGTATCAAGTTGTTGTAACTCGCCCTGCCTTAATGTAGAAGTTAAGGCTATCTTAGCTCGTCCTTTCCCAAATTAACTCGCACTAGAAGACAAAAACCGAGCCTTCCACATCTGCACTAGTCAAATTGCTTCATGCACATGTCCTAGCTTTTAGGAATTCGCCATAAATTTTAGGAACTCATCCTAATTTTTAGGAATTAGCTCTTAACTTATAGGAATTAGTTCCTAACTTATAGGAACTTGTGCACGCTAAGGAAGAAATGCTTCTGGTCTCTTTGACTAAGGCACAAGTCAAAGAAGGACCTTTCTCACTACTATTTTCAACATGAAATACATATCACGTTCAATAATGATTCCAATCGATATGTGCAAACTGAGTTGAGAAATGAAGGTTTTCCATAGTTGGAGTACTCACTTCATTTTGCTGATATAGGTCAGCACAAAATCTCCATCAAACTAAATACCTGATGTGCAAATCCACTACAAGGTTTAAACTCTTCCATGATCAGTTGCTAAAACCATACCAAGTTGTCGTCAAAACATCACAAGTCAAATCGCAGACATAATGTCCATATGGCCAAAAGAATGAGCACCCTAGTCTAACCACATGAAACATTTTACTCTAGCACCATGTGTCATCCACCCATCGAATATAATATTCTGCCAAAGCAACCACAAGAAGTAGGGCGCTTAACCACAAAGCTATGTTTCACCATATCTAACTGATACAAGGGTTGCCCAATGATGAACTCCTCTGTCATGACCCTAGTAAAAATGTACCCTTCACTCAAGCAAAATCATTGATTAGGCATGTTAAGCTTTTTCTATCTTATTTTAATGCTTAGAGGCTGATATAGATGACAAGGATCCCGATACAGGGGATGCTTTTGATGATATGTACTTGTTAAAATTGGCATCTAGGGCCAAATTCCACCTTGGGACAACTCATTTGATGGAGATGATGATTGCATTAAATTCCTCTTTTCGAGAGGACCAAAATTGATATAAAGATCATCTCATTTGGACAAGCGGAAGTGTGATTTTGAATTTATGCCCACACATGTGCAAATTGTTCAGGTCAGCCACATCAACATGTAGGCTCAAGAAGCCCAATGGACGTGTCGCTTCACCCACAACGAATCGTATAAATACAAGTGACCTCACACCTCATTTGGCATCATCATCACATTCTTCTCTCCTTCTCTCATTGGTTCATACAACTATTGGGCAACTTCTCTCTCTCACATGTGTGGCAAGAAGGACGAGTTTTCTGGACTGAGTTGCAAGACTGAAAATTACAGGGAGTAGACCAAGTTTGACCAACTTTGACCAAGGGTTTGTTGACCAACTTTGACTGCGACTTTTGGAGGATCTTTTCAGTCTCTTTAGGCCTCATTTTTGGGCACAAAAATCAAGCGTATCTGGGCAATTTGACCAGCGCTGACTTCAGGGTTGACTACAGTTTAACCGTAGAAAATTACAACAATTTTCTCTCTCCTTTGACCGAGTTTGACCAAACTGTTTTGGGCTAACTTTGACCTCTTGATCAGGCAGAGTTTGACTGGGGAAGACCAAGCTGTTTTGTGCTAACTTTGACCTCCTGATCTATTGCTGATTTTACCAGTGTTGACTTTCTAGTTTGGGTTGAAATTTGACTACAGAAATTGACCAGATTGTTTTGACTTTGAATTGGGCAAGTCAATTTAACTTTTGTACTCTCTCTTTGCTGAACTTTTGATATAATAATAAAAAGAATTGATCAAAGGGTTTTCTCCCACATTGGGGTTTTTCCTTGGCATCTGCCAAATCTGGTGTCCTCTTGTCTTGGCTTGTCTTCTGCATTTTGTTTCATGTTCTATCTACTTTTACCGTCAATGTGATTGCTACTGGAAATCTAAATTGGAAATTGCTATTGGGCTGCTTTAGAAACATTGAAGTAATTGTGCTAAGCATATAACATATCATTGTTAACTAAAATTAACATGGTATCAGAGCCCAGGTGAAGACAAAGCCCAAGCAAGAGAGGGAAAAGAAATCACTAAGAAAATAGTTGTTGAACAGAAATATTGGTCTAACTTCAATGGCAACAACATCATACGTCAAATCCGAAGATAAGCTCAAGGATAAATCCGACTATCATGCATGGCAGATGACTTTTGATTTGACTTTGGAAGAGAATGATGCTATGGCCCATGTAAAGGGAAAAGTGGTGGAGCCTCCTTCAAATGCACCTGCTGCTACAAAGACGAAGTACAAGAAAGGTGAGGTCAAAGCTAAAAGAATTATCATTGATTCCATTCAAAAGCATTTGGTTGCCTATATTTCTGATTTGGAAACATCTAAGGAGATGTATGATAAGTTGGTTGGGATGTTCAAAGTAAACAATGCAAATCAAATCCTCTTTCTCAAGAACAAGTTGAAGGACATCAAGATGGATAGAAGGGAGTCTATCCAATCCTACTTCATGAAGATTACAAAAATCAAGAATGATCTTCTATCTATTGGAGAAGTTGTTGCTGACAGGGAGCTCACTCTCATTGCTCTTGGAGGTCTCAGAAGAGCATGGGATGTGTTTAACACCACTATTCTTAATAATGACATGATTCCTAGTTTTGATGAATTATTAGCTAGATTCACACAAGAAGAGACAAGGATGATGGAAAGAGACATACCTTCAAATGGAAATGAACCTACTGCTTTCTCCACTCATGCAAAGAGGAAAAGCAATGCTAGTCCAAAGAGACAAGGTCAAGGATTCAAGCAGGGATTCGAAGAAGGAAGAAAAGGAAGGTGCCACAATTGCAACAGGTATGGCCTCTATGCTAGAGAGTGTCCTCACTAGAAGGATACTCCATAGGATGACGACAACAACAACAACAATCATAACAATCTAAAAAACAATGGCAATCAAAGGAACAACAGGTTCAACAACAAAGGAAAGAGGAATGCTCCCGTTGCTCGATATGATAATGGTCAACCTCCCAAAAGGACGAGAAATTCCAGGTATGAGGAAACTAATGTTGTAGAAAAACAATTTCTTTTTTTTTTTATCTTATTTCCGCCCTCACTACGACCTCTTCTTTGGACACTTTGGGTCATTGGTTGATTGATAATGGTGCCTCAAGGCACTTCATTGGTACAAGGAGGCCCTCTCAAATTTGATTGAAAAGAAGACTAATTTGGAGGTCATACTTGGAGACAATGCCACCTACCCTGTGAAAGGGATAAGGACTGTTACTCTTCACTTAAAACAAGGTCAAACCCTTCATCTACAACAAGTATTGTATGTACCTGATTTGAAGAAGAACCTGGTGTCTATTTCTGCAAAGGAAGATAGAGGCTTCAAGGTAGCATTCATTGATGGAAAGGTACATATTTGGCAAAAGAACCCTAAAGCTGCTTTTACACTTGGATTGAGGGTTGAAGGTCTCTATCAAGTTGGAGGAAGTCCTTTGGGAGCTACGACTTGCGATGCTTCTCTTCAATCTGAATTATGGTACTGAAGATTTGCTCACCTTCATTATAAAGCCTTACCTGAGGTAAGGAAGATGGTCACAGGTATGCCCGAGTTCAGCATGAACCATGAAGGGGTTTGTCAGGGCTGTGCTGCAGGGAAGCTTACAAGGGGACCATTCCCCTCAAGTGAAAGTCAAACTACTAACATTCTTCAATTGGTCCATTCTAATCTATCTGGTATGTTGCCCGTAACATCATTAGGAGGATACTTATACTATGCAATTTTTGTGGATGACTTCTCTTGCAAAACGTGGATCTATTTCTTAAAGAAGAAGGGTGAAGTGTTCAAATGGTTTCGTTCTCAAACAGGGAAGAAGATCAAAATATTGAGGACTGACAATGGAACCAAATATGAATCAAATGAATTCAATGACTTTTGCAGAGAGGCTGGCATTAAGAGGAGGACAACCATTGCATACACTCTTGAGCAAAATGGTGTTGCTAAAAGGAAGAATCAAACAATCATGGAAGCTACTCGTGCCCTGCTCCATGATTAAGGTCTACCGAAGTTCTTATGGGGAGAAGCTGCCAACATTGTCGTATATGTTCAAATTAAGAGCCCGCATCAAGCATTGGACTTCAAGAAACCCGAAGAAGTTTTCACTGGTAAGAAACCTGATGTTTCTCATTTTAGAATATTTGGATGTCTCGTGTATTTTCATGTGCCTAAAGAGAAAATAAACAAGTTAGAAGCATTTGGGAACAAATGAATATTTGTGGGCTACAGTGAAACTTCAAAGGCTTATAGAATTTATGTGCCTAGTCAAAGAGAAGTGAAAATAAGCCATGATGTCACCTTCGATGAAGATTCTGCCCTTGGGAAAGCTAGAGATCTCCCTATCCCAAGGAAGGACAATGATGATGTCGCAGGAAAGTAGGATGAATCTTCGACAAATGAACCGCTATCCGATGTTGAAGGCTCGATGGATCCCATTGATCCTCCTCTGCGTGATCCCTCTACCTCAAGGAAAAGACCCTTGTTGCTCAAAAATTCTCTCGAAGATGCTGGAAGACATATTGCTCCAAGAGGGACATTTCATGAAAGTAAGAAGCCGAATAGGTACCAAGGGTACTTAGTTTCTATGATACTATTGTTCAATCTGAGCCATGCACATTCGAAGAAGCTGTGAAACACCAAGTATGGAAGGATGCGATAAATGAGGAGTACAAATCAATCATGAAGAATGATGTCTGGGATGTGGTTCCTAGATCCAAGGGCAAGGCTGTTGTTGTCACTCACTGCTTTGCAAATGATCAGTTGTCCAGGATGCATAAGAATAGTGAAGTTGAAACCATTTCCTGAGCCACAAAATTTATCAGAGCTTGATTAGACCCTCTCCATTGCATAGTGTTCGGAAAGAGCTTTCCAATGGTATATAGAAGTCCAAAAAAGGACTCCTGGATCAGAAGTTAGAACCTGTTGAAGATTACCTTTGGAAGACCCAGAAAAAAAAAGAAAAAAACTGTAAGGGATGAAGACAAATCACAATCGGAGGTCTGAGACAAATCGCAATCACAGATCGGGCTTTCTAGCAGGCAAGGGACACTGGAAGGGTGGAAAAACAACGATCCGTTGATTGCCGATATCGCATACCGGCAGTCGGCGGGTCCGAGTGGAGCATTTATCGACATATCGATAGTCGGGGGCCTCGGGCACAAAATATCTCGCAATATTGGTGATTGGCATATTGGTGGAGCAAAGGGCTACCACTGTAAAAAACTTGCAGGGGGGCCGATTGTGCGATGTAGTGTTACATCGCTAGGGGAGGCCAAGAATCATTTACAAAGGAAATGCGGAACAAAACCAAGACTGGGCTGCCACCTTCTCTCTCCTCCACGTGGCATCGACGCATTAGCATATCGACGAAGTCCGGGGAATCGACGATCGGTGAGGTTTTCGTTCCAAGACTGTACGGGGGCCGATTCTGCGATATAGTGTAAAAGCTCCGAGAAAGGCCGAAAACCAAATACAAAGGAATTATCTGGAAAAGCAAAGACCTGGCCGCCCCCTTCTCTCTCCTCCACGTGGCGGAATACGGTAAATCCCGCAATCCTACAATCTTGCAGTCCCGCAACATCGCAGTCCCGCACACTCCAAAATCTTGTGTTATCGCTGATTTGCGATATAATGTTACATCGTCGGGGGAGGCTGAAAAACATTTACAAAGGAATTTCATTAAAAACCATGGCTGAGCAGATCCTTTCTCTCTCCTCCATGTGGCGGTACGGCGAGTGATATGGCAATACGAATGGTGACGTGGCCGTACAGGGGACACATGTGATTCAATTTCGGCGTTTTCAGGGGTCCTATGGGGCCATTTTTGGGTGAAACGTGTCACCACTCATAGGGTGACACGTGGTAGTGATGACGTCACCTCGCAGATCGATGATCACAGGTGTCTTGGAGAAAAGCTAAAGGTAAGGTGCATTCAGCGTTGGGATGCGGGATTTTGAATAACAAAGGAAAAGGCCCCTCGCACAACAGTGGAAAGCCTTGGCGCTCAAAGGGCTAAGCCCCTGGTTCCAGCCCCCGGTCATATGAGGAAAATTACAAAAGGGGCTATAATAAAGGGGGCTAAGGGGGAAATAAAAAAGCGCCTGTTTCACCTGTTTTAGAGATAAAAGGCTTGCGCCTGAGAGTCTTCTCTGTTACATTGTAATACGCAACCCCAGGCCAGATCAGGGCATCGATTGTGTTCAGCTGGACTTTAAAGGCATAAATGCCAGGGTCGGCGCCGAAAGCAGCTGTAACACTACATACATAAGATCGAGCATTCAAAACCATGCAGATCTAGGTGCTGATTGTATTCAGCAGGACTTTAAAGGCAGAAATGACAAGGTCGGCACCGAAAGCAGTTGTAGCAATAAATTAAGAAGAGGGAGCATTCAAAACCAAGTATGGACGGACTTAGAAATGGCTCTTTGTGACTCACTTCCAAGATTGGCGCCGAAGGCACTAAAGTCAGAAATGACAAGAGTTAGCTGAGTAGCACAAGAGACCATACCGTGAACTAGATGCAGCCTGAAGCCGAAGTAAATACAGGGAGGGGTGCAAAGAATTGCATTAATGTTTCATCTGTTTTGTGATCTTGTGATGTGCTTTCCTATACGAGGCAATTACTGTTTTTGTGATGTTTTTTGGACACAGAGCCTTCCCTGACCGAGACAGCGAGCTCGTCTGACAGCTGAGACTTGGCCCAGGAATATTTTGTATTGTATCATGATTGATAACGCACCCCCTCTTCTTATAAATAGGGGGTAGCAACACTGGATAAAGGTTCTAAAATTTGCAAAGAAAGGCTGATATTTTTGTGAGACTATATCACTTAGTTACATAGATCTTGTAGAATATCACAGGAGTAGTGGTGATTCCGCCTTTAAGTATTACAATGTGTTATTTCCTGTTTTCATCCATTTTGTCTATTTTCTTCTCTAAATTCATGCAACAATAGATGCCAGAATATTTCATACTTGCCTACAAATTCATTTGCATTGAGATGTTAATGCACATCCCTGTTTGATGGGTTGAAATTATATCTTTAAACTGCACTACATGAATCATAGCATACAACTTCTTTTCTGTCCATTATATCTACCTGTAACTCAGATAATTGTAGAAAATCTCATGGTTTCAGGTTCTATGTTTTTAATATAGAATTCTTGGTGCTTTGAGCTCTACATTTTGAGTTATCCCTTCTCTTTGTCTTCTCTTATTTATTCCACAAAGCCGATTAAACTGTAAGCCTTTGAAGTGCTCAACCTCCACTATTTTCTGTTATATTTCTGGGAACTGTTTATGTGTAGAAATACTTGACTTGTATCTTTGGATGAAAGAACCAACTCTTGACTTTTATATATGTGTATAGAACATGGGTGATGTCTCCTCCTGCTTGAGAATCATTTGAGACACACCAATCTAGATGTACCCAGGCACTGGTTTTGTAAGCAATCTAAGGTTGTCTCTGGGAGCTACAACAATTATGGTCACCTCGAAATGGCTTTACAAAATCAATCATGGAGTTGATGGGAGTGTTGAAAAATATAAGGCTAGGTTCGTTGCTCGAGGCTTCTCTCAAAAGAAAAGAGTGGACTATGACGAGATATTTGCACCGGTTGCCCGATACACCACTATCCGATCTATTATTACTCTTACTGCCTCTCAAGGATGGAGCCTACACCAAATGGATGTGAAGATTGCTTTCTTGCATGGCTCGCTTAAGGAGAAAGTCTACGTAGAACAACCCGAGGGGTTCGAAGTACAAGATTGAATGACACACATGTGCAGGTGAAGAAAGCCCTCTATGGCTTGAAGCAAGCCCCTAGGGCTTGGTATGAGAGGATTGATAGCTATCTTATGAAGTTGAGATTTACAAGGAGCGAAGCTGATCCTAACCTATATTTCAAGGTTGAAAATGACATGCCTCTCATAAGCAAAAGCCCGATGAGATTTTCTTTTCTCAAGGAAAATACATTGTGAAGATGCTCGAGAGATTTGGGATGGTGGATTGCAAGTCTGTGTCTACTCCGATGGAACTCAACTTCAACAAGCTATGTGGAAGTGCTGCTGGGCCCAAATTGGTAAATCCTTCCAAATATAGACAACTTGTGGGGGCCTTGATGTTCTGGATAAACTCCTGTCCTGACATATGCTTCGCTATGAATACGTAGAGTCAATTTATGGTCGAGCCTAATCACATACACTCGATTGCTGCTAAGAATCTCTTGAGATATCTCCGTGGCACAATCAACTATGGACTGAGATACTCCGCCAAGAATTTGAGGCTACATGGATATACTGATGCTGACTGGGATGGCAGTATGGTGGATCATAAAAGCACGTCTGGATGTTGCTTCTCATTGGGGTCTGCTTCAATATCTTAGATGAGCAGGAAGCAAAAATCGATTGCTTTAAGCACGCCAAGGCTGAATACATTGCAACTAGTATGGCCTGTTGTGACGCTGTTTGGTTGAGGAAGCTCTTTATTGAGCTATTTGAGCATGTGCTGGATCCCACCGTGATCTACTGTGACAACCAAAGTGGGATTCGCCTTTCAGAGAATCTTGTGTTCCACAACCGCTCCAAGCACATTGATATCAGGTACCACTTTATCTGGAATATGGTACAATGGGGAGCAATAAGGCTCCAACACATCAGGTGATGAGTAGGTCGCAGACATCCTCATGAAGCCCTTAGGGAAGGTCAAATTCTTAGCCTTCCGAGAGAGAGTTGGGGTTGTGGAAAGACCCTCTTATGAGGGTCCCGCTTGAGTTGGACATTGAGCTCTAGGAGCTAATAGGGCTTGGGGTACTTCTTGGAACTATGAGTGACCACAGGGTGAGTGGTTCACTTTCCCCTATTAGTGCATTGTGTATAGGGTGAGTGGTTCACCTTCCCCTGTGATACCAAATGATGGTAGACATGTGTGTAGGGTGAGTGGTTCACTTTCCCCTGTGATTACGGACACATGTATGTAGGGTGAGTGATTCACCTTCCCCTACGGTTAACATATGCATAGGATGAGTGTTTCACCTTCTCATATGGCATATGAACAGGATGAGTGGTTCACCTTCTCTTGTTGATGCTCCAACATACATCCTACCCATGTAGGCCGAGACTCATGGGAAGTACCTCTCATCTAGCCAATGAGTTGGGAAAAGTGGATAGGGACCATAGCACTACTGATGGATGCATCGTGTACTGCTGTACTCCTTATGTCTAGGATGCATGGTGTTCAACAACATGATTTGGGATCAATTGAGGTTCTACCTCTGGACTGACTTTTCTCAGTGGAGAGTGGTAATGTCTTGTGACTTACTCTCGGATCTATTCTTCTTCATTATTACATCATGGTTCAACAGAGAAAAGATGAAATGACAAAGATGATTGATGATGACAGATTGATTGGCAGGTGGAATTCTCCCTAATTGAGAGAGAGTGCCAAAATTGGCATCTAGGGCCATATTCCACCTTGGGACAACTCATTTGATGGAGATGATGATTGCATGAAATTCATCTTTCTGGCTGCTCTGCGCGGTCTCTCCTCCTATAGCACATCTCCCTTCACGCTTCTGCTGATATTGTGACGTTCCTCCTTTCTGCGCAGTCCCCCAGTGACACAACTCTACAACGCGGGCAGTGTAGGTTATAGTTCCACGCCTCCTTTTAGCTACCTAGAACGCTAAGACTGTGCTTCCACCATATAGTCATCTGGCCAGATCCCCAGTGTATGGCTTCAATCGATTGCCATTTACCTTCCCTAGAAATAGCTCTCCATTCAACTTCACCAGCTAAACTGCTCCACTATCGGTAATCTCCTTGATGACATAGGGCCCCAGCCAATGCATCCGAAACTTTCCTGGAAATTTATCAAACTTGCGGTCATATAATAACACTAAATCATTTACCTTGAAGGTGCACAGTTTGATGTGTCTATCGTGCCATGCCTTTTCGCGCTCCTTTTGCACTTGCTGATGGAATCCAGCCAAAAATCTATCCTCTTCCAGCTCTGTCAGCGGCGCGAGCCTTTCTTCCAAGGCTCCGCGATCCGCCATTTCTGTAAATGCCGCTATGCGCAGATTAGGTACAATGTACTCCATCGGCATCACAGCTTCTACGACATAAACTAGCCTGAAATGCATTTGTCCAGACAACTTTTTGCAAGTTGTCCTGTAAGCCCATAGCACCGCGGGTACGCGCACGTCCCAGTCATTTCTTTGTGCATTCAAACCTTCGTCATTGTGTTCTCCAATATCATATTAAATGCTTCAACTGCCCCATTAGCCTGCGGGTGATACAACGTACTCTTTTGGTGATAAACTTGGAATTCCTCCGTCAACGCGTTGATCGTCTCATTAAGGAAATGCGTACCGCGATTGCTCATCAAAATCTTCGGGCAACCAAACCTAGTTAGTACATACTCAAAGATGAATTTTTCTGTTGTTGCCCCGGTATAGTCCTTTACAGGCTGCGCCTTCGCCCATCTGGTCAAATACTCTATCACAGTGATGATGTATCGCGCACCTGTCTTCTTTCCTGGAGGTTGAATTGGTCTTACAAAATCAATCGCCCATTTCTCAAATGGTTGTAACGACAACTGCGGATTTAGAGGCAGCTCATCCCTCCGTGATGGCCTGCCCATCCTTTGACATGCATCACATCCTTACAATAAGCCTTGGAATCCTTATGCAGCGTCGGCCACGGCCACCACAACCCAACGTGTAAAATCTTTTGCGCTGTTGCTTTTCCTGCATAATGTCCTCACGCAGCTCCTCCATGAGCTTCAGCGAGGATGTTGTTTTGTTCAAACTCAGGCACATAACGTTGCAGTATTTCATCCGACTCCATTTTATATAAGTGCCCTGCAATGACAAAAAACTCTGCCGCGCGCACCACCAACTCCTTTTGTTGACTAGTATACCCTTTCGTAGCCGTCCCCGTCGTCAGGAAGTGTATGATATCTACAAAGTGATTGTTCGCGACACGCACTGCAAAGAGTTGCGCGTTAGGTAGTCCTTCCTCCAAATTAGTGGGCTCCTCCCCTATTTCAATGCGCGACAGATGATCCGGTTCGGCATTCAATCATCCTAGTTTCACAATAACTTCGAAATCATATTCTTGAAACAACAACAGCCATCTGCATATCTTCCCCCCAACACAGGCTTGTTCACCAAGTACTTCAATGCAGAATGGTCTGTATACATCTTAAAGTGTCCGTCTAGCAAGTAGTTTATGGACTTCTGGAGCGCGTACACCATAACCAAACCTTCACGCTCTGTCGTTGAATAATTCTTCTCAGCTTTAAACAACTTCCTACTCACAAACGCTATAGGGTGATCCAACTTTCCCTCACTGGCGTGTGTCAGTACTACCCCGAGCACAATACATGATGCGTACACATGCATATGAAATTCCTTCTTCCAATCCGGGAAGACTAGGATCGGCATGGTGATCATCTTCTCCTTTAACACATCTAAGCTTTGCTGACATTCTTCATTCCAACATAATGTAGCATCTTTCTTTAGCAACTTCTCCATCGGTGTGGTAAACGGGGCATAACTTTTAATGAATTTTCTATAGTATCTCGTATGCCCCAGCGTTGTGCGTAGCTGTTTCACACTTCTTGGTGCTTCTAAATTAATTATAATTGCTATCTTAGTTGGGTTGGCCATTTATCCTTGTCTGCACACCACATGGCCTAGCAAGATTTCGAAGGGAACACAACAAACATTTCTTCAAATTGAGTGCGATCTGATACCTTCAGCATGTATCCAACATCAATCATAGGTTGGTTACATGGCATTTCACCAGCCCAAACACCGTCCAATCATCAAAGTATACCTCCATAAACTTATGAATGAAGTCCTTAAACGCTGCGATGACCATGCGCGAAAAGATCACTGACGCATTCTTCAACCCAAAAGGCATTATGGTATACTGGAAGCACCCCCACTCTGTGGCCAAGGTCGTCTTACTTCTTTCCTCTGGCGCGATCTTGATCTGATGGTATCTCGAGAACTCATTCGTGAACGAATATGCCTCCTGTCCTCCTACATCATCTAGCACTTCGTCAGTGAATGGAGTTGGAAAGGGCTCATGTACGTAGGCGTCATTCAACTTCCTGAGATCTATGCATATCTTTATTTCATCCTTCTGCTTCTTTTCTTGAACAACTATTGGGCTCACCCAATCAGACTCTTCTACTGGTTAAATAATACCCGCCGCAAGCATTTTATCCAACTCTAAGCAAACCCTTTCTTTATACTTCGGATTGAAGCAGTAAGGCCTCTGCTTGATCGGCTTCGAGTTCGGTTTCAACGTAATTTTCATAACTCCCAAGTCCCCTATTATCCCCTTTAGGTCTGAGAACTTCGTAGGGAACAAGTCCTGGTATTCGCGGAGCAATTCAGCATCCTGGTACTTGCGTCATCCCAGTAGTCCCCAATCTTTGCAAATTTCAACTCCATCTCTGTTCCAATGTTTACTTGTCTTGTTTTTAGCGGCGCAGTTATATCTGGATTTTCAATTTGCGGTCCTTCAACTTCGCGGTGACCTTCGGTCTCTAGGATATTAATGTTCCTTGGGTTCTTATCCTCTTCTTCGACCGTCACATTGTGACACTCCAGCGCGTGGCTCAGCTGGGTGGTCCAATCCAGTTGAATTAAGTCCAAGGGATCTTGCAGTACTCTGAAGATTGTTGCCTTAACTTCCTGCAATGCCTCGTTAATACTTTCAAACCCTTCCTCAAAGCTAAACGTCATCAAGAATCCTTGTTGCTAAACATTCCATTCTTGAGTGCCATGGCGGAGCTCTGTTTCCAAGTACCAGTTCATCGGTATTACATCCAAAGTATGACAAAACAGATGCACCCATTCACGCTGAAGCTCCGCTCCATAAACCTTAGTCCATTTGGCCAGGTGATCGCGTGGGTCATTCCTTCCATCATATTTCTCTGTTAGCCATACTTGTGGGTTGCCAAACCATAATCTCATCATCTTTCTATACACGTGCCAATCATCAAAACTGTCTTTGTGCATACTCCACTATCTCACAAGCATAGTGCGCAACGCCCAATCCAAGGCCTGGAAGCGATGCTTCTCTGGCACTTCCATTTCGAATACATCCAAAAAGTTATCGACATCAGTTAAACCATCATAGTAAGGCAGATTTCTTATCTCTGACGATACACAACGCAACGACGTGGTCATCATATTATAGCACAGCGTAGATACTTCATGCAGTGAATTCTGCCAGTGCTCCAACTTTTCATCTGAATCTGATGTGCAGGAACTTTCGCGGTCCCAGGCAATGCGTCCATCTATTGTCGGATTCACCCAATCCTGATCTCGCGCCGTTATCTTATTAATCTGGTCCAAATCATCATCGCTTTCATAATCGCGGATCGGTTCAGTATAGCGCGGTCCTTCTGCAGGGTCCTGGGGCACTACTACGCAAAGAAATTTCTTTTCAAATATCATCTTCCGCTTCTTCAAATTGATTACCCCATTCATGTCAATAGCCCAATCGATCCCAAGGAGCACAGGGTAGGGATTGTTGTCATCCACAATCTCTATCACTTCAAAATCAACCAATGCACTCGCGCCCTCAATATCAACTGTCACTCCCTGCAATCTTCCCATGGGGATGATTTTTTGCTGATTTTCCATTCTTAACTAAATCGGAGACCACTGCAGCACAGGTCTCCCCATCCTCTCCCATGTATGTTTAGGCATAACATTTGCGTCTGACCCTAGATCTAGAATAACTTGATCCATCTCATATTCTCCTATCTGCGTAGTGAGCCTCATCTCACGCCCCGTTCTCGCCTTATGCTTACCAATCTTCCTAACTACGCACGGTCCGTCAGGAGCGTTTTCTTTGCTAGCGCACTTATTTATCAACTTCTGCAGTTCTTTCACAGCCTTGCTATCGCGCAACAGCTTCATACAGGTCTCCAAGAAAGTAGTAATCATGGAAGGGTCCATCTCTTCAGCTAGCTTATCTTGACTTCCTGAGGTAGAGGACTCAGCGAAGCTTTTCTTTGCTTCATAAACATTTCCCTTGCGCGTTTTGGATCAAGCCTGATCTCCTTTTCTAGCGCTTTGCGAACCCAATCATCTTCTTTAGGCTACTTCCCCTTATCTTCGCTAGTCGTCATTCCACTCCGCAACACAATATTTACCTTAGGACCCTCCTCACGAGGCTCAAACCTCATCATCTATAGGTTCTGTGTTGGCTGTTGAGGTTGCGCCCCCTTTTCACGTATCTTAGCTAATAATACACGGAAATCCTCTGTCGCATGCATAGTTGCGGGGGAGC
>APFE031635644.1:257266-270658 GCA_000404065.3 Pinus taeda | reverse complement strand
TTTTTTTAGTTTCTATTGGACTTTAGTTTTAACTTTTCATAACTGTTGAGTTTTGAGTCCTTGACTCTTGACTCTTGACTCTTTCATATCATAATGATATTTTTTGTAAACAATATATCACTGTGACAATGAAAATTTGAAGTTTGAAGTTGGGCCTTGGCAATTATAACTCATTGGTAATGATTGTGAATTATGAATATGATGCTTCGTGAGAGACTAAAGTTGTTTCATTTCATTTCATTATTCATGTTTCATTTTATAAATTTATAACATTTCATATCATGTTAACAGTTAGAATTTAGGACTTAGAAATATCTAAGATAATACTTCTGTAATGGTTATAACTTAGCTTACAGTACCTTGGTACAATTTGGTGAT
This sequence comes from Pinus taeda, assembly GCA_000404065.3. Taxonomy (NCBI): domain Eukaryota; kingdom Viridiplantae; phylum Streptophyta; class Pinopsida; order Pinales; family Pinaceae; genus Pinus; species Pinus taeda. Next base: position 270,280 of record APFE031635644.1, on the reverse strand, counting down.
CAATGTGATAAGCTATTGAAATTTCAATTTTAAAACTTTGAGTTAAAACTGTAGATTGAATGTGATGAATCATGATTCATGAGACTCAATATGTTGCAGTTGTAATATGTGTAAAATTACTATCTTCTGGACATGGTTGATGACGATTATAATTTCTAGATGATTGATGTGATATGTTTCAATGATCAATCTATGTTTTTTTATGTTTTTTATGTCTAATTCATCATTCTACATGTTTTTGTTGATATATATGTATCAAAAATTAAAAAATATAATATATATTTTTAAAAAATCGCTCCCGGATTCGCTCCCAAACCGGGAGCTTCTGAAAATGGTCGCTCCCGCTCCCTCTTCCGCTCCCGCTCCCCGCTTCCGCTCCCGCTCCCAAGTAACATTGGTGGCATGGTCAAACTGAGTACAATATCAGCATGACAGACGTGTTGGATTCGAGTAGTCTCGTGCGTAGTGTCCCGGGCCTCCACAGTTGTAACACATGACCTGTCCTTGACCTCTACCAGGACCTCCACCTTGGCCTCCACCTCGGCCTCCTCCACGCCCCTAATATTCGCCTCGCGCTCCCCCAACGTCTTGGTCCGGAGGCCGGGTTTCTGCCTGCACCCTATATGCGGGCGTTTTATCCATCATTAGCTCATAACTACGACAATTACGCTCATCATGACCTACCGATTGACAAAAGTTGCAGAAGAGCTGCTGTGATGTCTATACAAATTTCTGCAGCAAATGGCAATTGTCTGTCGCATGTTTTCCAGCTACCTGACAGTAGCACACCATAGTGCGGGCCCTGTACTTGGTCCTGCTAGAGCTTCCAGCCTCAGAGGCATTGGTCCCCTTACTGCAACATAATTCACGAAGACTGGACAGTGATCTTTGTCATGCCCTTGACTTTTGCATTTCGGGCACCAAACTTCTTCGCGCACCTCTGGCCGAGTTGTTCTATCTGTCTTCAGACTCTGAAATTCTAGGCATAGGTTCTACAACTACGCGTGAATCTATTGAACCCTTAAATTAACATCTTGCATCGGTGTCTCATGCAATCTCATTGAAATCTCCAAGGCTTCTGCCCGGGTTCCAATCTTTCGCTGTGACAAAGCAACCCTTAGATGAGGCAGGAGCGAAGCCACAAACCATTCGCAGTGTTGCCCATCCGTAAGATTCATGTTGGCTTCGCAGATAGTGCCCTTCAACCTTTGATCCAAATCCCAAGGTGTCTCGCCAGGCTTCATCATGATCTCCTTGAATCCCACAATTGACTGAGGTTCAGATTTGGGCCTGTTGAATTCCTTATTCAACGCGGTATGAATATCTGCTAATGAAGCCATCGGGTTATCAGTGCAGTACTTAATGTACCATGTTAGCGCACGTTTCTGCTAAGCAGTAATCAATGTTGCTTTCTTCATCTGATCATCTGTAATACCTTGAGCTTCCCGTACGACCTTTGCGACAAACCAAAATTGGTTCGGGTCCTCAGTTCCCGACCCCTTGAACACAGGCAATTTTACTAAATTTGCCATATTGGATGGTGGCGGAGGAGGCGGTGGTGTGGGTGAAGGCGTATGCGGTGGAGGTGAAGATGGAGGTGGTGTGGGTGGATGGGGTATTCACGTGAACCCTTGTCTTATCAGTTGAACAACGCTTTGCGGAGAAGCCTGTGCTGCTTCTTTGTCGTCACTCAAAGGAGGTCTAATCAGCAGGCTATATTCAGGGTCTGTTTTCCCTCTATCCCTGAAGATCTTTCCGCTTTGCATAGCTCCAAACATCAAGGTAGCTGCATAACTAGCTTTTCACACAAGAGCATCTTAATCCAAGTATTTAAAGACCTTAAATACTTACCTCGCGGTCCCTTGAAGAAGTGGCACTTTGCTTCGTTGTAACTGACCGAAGTATCGATCGTGAACTCTGTCACGAACCCTCCTATGATACGATCGAGCCAATGATCGACAACGCGTGAGATCTTGTCTTCAGAGGCTTCCAATCTCCGCACTATCTTCGGGGTCCAAACTATCGGACCGTCAAGTCTCCACCTTCCTTGGCCGTCTGCCAATTTCGCGATCCACTCGTGTAATTCAACCGGGAAGGAATAGAAGAAGATTTCGTGTATCTCTGTGTACAAATATCTGTCCAACCACTGTTCTTTCATCAATCACAGATTCTTGTTCTCTTGCGCTGCGAATTCGTGGATCTTTCTATCCAACTAGTCTTTGATCTCCTTCTTAGTTGGATTCCAGTGATGCGGCATCACACATCTCTTTATGCAGATCCCGATCTCGGCAACGGAACCATTTGTTGGTTTGATAGGCCCTGACCCAGGTTTAGCGTTAATTAGCCAAGCAAATCCCTACACTACTGGCCCTTTTGGCATCAATCTGTGGAGCGCGGATTGAAGTCTCACCTGAAGCAGTATGGGGGGATGCAGGAACCAAGTTTTCGCACCTAGAGATGGTAGTGATGTCATTTTATACCCTAAACTTTCCTTCGCGTAGGTTGATAAGATTTTTAGGGCTTATCAATATATTTATTTTATTCATCCTATAGACCTCCGCGAAGGTCTACGATCGTCCTTTGCGCACCCTATATGGGCGGTTCAGACACTTACGCGTAGTGTAGATAATATCGGCGAAATATCGCCGAATAGCGTAAATATCGTGATATTTTTGGCGAGCCGAAATATCGCCGAGAAAATATCGCGATATTTTTGGCTCCCGAAAATATCGCGATATTTCCGAAATATCGGCAAAATATCGCGCGACGATATAAAATATCACCGGGCGTGTTTTTCCGCGGCTACAAAAAGGAAAAAATGGTTTTTTTCTTCATTTCTGTTTCTGAGTGTCGGAGAAGGAAGGGAAAGAGTTTTGTGGTGCTTGTCAAGGAGGGTTTGAGGATCAAACAACGATTATCACCACCAATTAAGATTTTTTTGTGGATCAAAGATTGAAGAATAGTGAGACAAACTTCATTTCTTCCATTAATAGGTATGTTCTTAAAAATCCCTATGTTAATGATTTTTTCATAGATTTAGGGTTATGCTTGCTTGCCTCTTTGCCTACCAACATTTTGTTTCTTTGTTTTTTTCCATTTGCTATGCTTTTCATGCCCATGAACCAATGCAAAAGTTTTCTCCATATTTGGACAGCAAGCTTCACTTTTTTTTCAACTTTCTTATGCACCCTCTTATTGCCATTTTTCATTCACATTGCAAAATGCAAATAATGTAGTAATTTTTTTTGAATGAGGTGGTTATTACTTATTATTTTTTCATTTTGTGTTGGGGGGTTTAATGCCAATTTTGTGTTTTTTTTGTGCCTAGGTTTGAATTAGTTCACTACAAATGTCAAATATGCCTTGGACCCATTTTGGAAGTATGGGGAGGTTGTTGGTGGGGCAAATCAGACATATATATCATGCAACTTGTGTGGGACCAAGATGTCAGGAAGGGTTACACGATTGAAATACCATCTGGCTAGACTCTCTGCATATGATGCAGATGTAATGCCTTGTATGGTTTCTAGCGCAGAGGTTATACAAAAAGCTCGTGAAGCAATTGCTGAACAAGACAGAAAGAAAGCTGCTAGGGAGAGGCCAATGGTCTTAGATAGATAGCTGCTAGTTTTATTTGTTTTGCAACTTTTGCTACATATAAGTTTATAACTCATGATGATGAAATACTTTTAAAGTTTTATGTATGTGATGTTATTTTGTTTGAGTCCTTGATTGGACAATTATCACTATCAGGGATCAGCAGGATATGTGATGTTATTTTGTTTGAGTCCTTGACTGGACAATTATCAAGGATCAGCAGGATTTGGTATCGCCTTTGAAGTTTGATGTATCATTTCTATTTGACATCATATATATCAATGCCTTCTTCATATTTATGTGCCAATGTGTTTAGTTCATGTTGTTATTCCTTTATATGTTCAGAAATCTGAAAAAAAATGAATATATTATGCATTTTTTATGCTTGCCGATATTTGCCGATATTGCCGATAAGATATTTTCTGGACCCTCGCCGATATTTTCTCGATACCGATATTTTCAACACTGCTTACGTGCCTCTGTAACTATCCTTACTTTTGTTTTTACCCAGATTAGCTTAAGTATTGAATAACTTCAGATGCATTAAGATGATCCTCGCGTAAACAGATATTCTTATTTGCGTTCATATAACAAAGCAAAACATATAGATACATGCATCAATACAACTTTAAAACATAAACCCAGTATTCATCATAACATAATCATATGCATTCATAACAGAAGTAAGACAGATCATACACAAATAATTCCAGAATAATCCTCTTTATTGATGTTTTAGATCCTCTATACAGATTTTGACCGCTCTGCACACACAGCTGCAGGGGTCCGCGCACCCAGCTGCGGACTTCTACCTTAGGCCTCTGCGCACACATTTGTAAAGCCTCTTTCCTACGCTAAGACTCTTCGCTCTTAGCTCTCACAAACCCATTACATCACACATAACAAGACTCCCTGAACTGAACTGCCTTAGACTCTTCTAAGACTTCCTTTCTATACAAAAACTTGGACTTTTAACCCCAAAATTGACCCTAGGGGATCTGTTCCCAACACTTTCTTAGACCTATGGAATGAGCAAGAAATTCATTCTTATAATTTACAAAAATAATATTTGTTTTTTCTTGACAAGTACAAAGATCAAAATTACATTTGTAAATACCAAACCTAGTTACACTTTCTTCAACATGAAGCCCCAACCAATTTGTTGCTTTCCTTGCAAAAAGACATTTTGACAGATTCAGATGTGGACATAAATATACTTACTTGATAGGATGCTCCTTCTTCTTGTTGCTTCCTTGATGTTGATGAAGATATAGGGGATAGAGGTTCTACTTCTATCAAGAATAAATCATCAACATACAATACCAAAATCAAAGGTATACCTTGGACTGTCTTAAAGTAGAGGTCTAGGTTTACTTTGCTTCTTGTGAAACCAAGCTTTAGTAGCTAGCTATCAATGTGAGCATACCAAGCTCTTGGAGCTTGCTTTAGCCCATATACGACTTTCTTTAGTCTGCATACATGCGTTTCCCTATCATGCTCTTTAAAGCCTTGTGCCTATTCCACAAATACCTCTTCCTTGAGGAAGCCATGCAAGAAAGCAGTTTTCACGTCCATTTGTTGAAGAGTCCATCCTTGGCTAGCACCTAAGGCAACAACAGATCGAATAGTAGTATATTAAACTATAAGTGCAAAAATCTCATCATAATATGTTCCCTCCTTTTCAGAGAAACCTCTAGCTACAAATCTATCCCCATATTTTTCAATACTACCATCTACGCCATGTCTAATCTTAAACAACCTTTTGGAAGTGACAACAAATTTATCTTGAGGTCTAGGAACCACTTGCTAGACATCATTTTGGATGATGGACTCATATTTTTCAATTATGGCATCTTTCCAGACTTGTTTTTTTGCAACTTCTTCAAAGGCGCATGGTTCTGCTTGAATGATGTTGCTCATGGCAACAATATACCCTTGAAACTAACAAGGCTTCTTACTTTCTCTGAACATTCCTCTTGGGGCAGCATGTTGTTCAACATCTTGCAAGGTATCTCGCAACCATAGTGGTTGTTTCTGGTAGGAGGATCATGTGATGGAGGATTTAGAGGATCCATGCAACCCATTGGATTATCAGTAAGCTTATTCTCAGGTTTTGGTTCAGACTCAGATGCAAGTTCTTTTTCATTACCAACTTCTCTTTCAACAATGGCATAAGGAGGAGAGTCTCTTGCTTTTCTAAGAGTTGCATCTTCATCAAATGTTACATCTTTGCTAAACTCTATTGTTCTTTGACCAAGTACATAAATTTTATAAGCGTTTGAATTATCACAATAACCAAAAAACGTACTTTTTTTACCTGAAGCTTCTTGTTTTTTCCTTTTCTCTTTTAGCACATGGAAGTACACTGGACAACCATAGATTCTCAAATGACTCACCTTAGGCCTTTTACCAGTGAAGACATCTTCAAGAGTCTTATTGTCTAAGGTCTGATGAGTTCTGTTTTGCACATAAACAAAAGTTTTTGCAGCTTCTCTCCACAAAACTTTTGGTAGCTTTTGATCATGCAGCATGGCTTTGATTGCTTCTATAATGGTTCTATTCTTCCTCTCAGCCACACCATTTTGTTGTGGATTGTACGACACAATGGTTTCTTTCTTTATTTCGATGTCTTTGCAAAAATCATTAAAATCATTGGAGGTGAACTCTCCCCCATTATCAGATTTGAAAGCTTTGATCAATTTTCAAGTTTGATTTTCAATCAAAGCTTTGAAATCTCTAAATATGTCAAATGCTTCCCCTTTCTTTTTCAAAAATAATATCCATGTCTTGCGAGAAAAACCATGAAATACAAGTAGCCACCAAGAGAAGTAACAGGCATAGGTCCACATAAATCCAAATGTATGAGCTGAAGTGCCTGACTAGTTTTTGTTCTGCTTGAAGGGAATGGTCCCCTTATATGCTTTCCACTTGCACATCCTGGGCAAACTCTTTCATGATCGATTTTGATCTCAGACATTCCAGAGACCATCTTCCTTACATGAGGTAAGACTTTATAGTGTAGGTGAGCGAATCTTATGTGGCATAACTCATGTTGAAGATCGGTATCATGGACCAGTGCATGAATGGGTTTACCATTGACTTTGTAAAGCCCTTCACATCTTGATCCAAGAGTGAAAGCTTCTCTCATACTTGAGTTCAAAGGCCAAGTTAGAACTTTTCCATTAACAAAAGCAATTTTCATTCATTTATCTTCTAGAGCAGATATGGGTACAAAATTCTTTTTCAAACCAGGTACATACAAAACTTTTTGCAAAAAATAGATTTGCCATCATTTAACTAAACCATAACTTTTAACTTGGTGAATAGAATTATCTCCAAGGATAACATTTAAATTAGTCTTCCTCTCCACTAGATTAGAGAGTGCTTCTTTGTAACTAGTAAAATGTTTGGAAGCACCACTATCAATTAACCAACTATCAAATGAATCTGTAAAAAAAGACCTGGAAAGAGCAGAAACAAGAAAATATTTTGATTGAGTTTCCACTGCATTATTTTTATATCTTGAATTTCTTGTTTTTTTAGGATGCTCTTTTCTTTGATTTTCATAAGAGTCTTTTATATAATCGGATTTGTTTTTTAATCTAGGTGCTCTTTTTCTTTATTTACAGTGACAAGCAAAGTGACCATGTTTTTTACAGTTAAGGCATCTAACTTTTGACTTGTTTACATTCTCTTTATTTGATTTGAAAACAAATTTCTTTTTATTACTTTTCTTTCTCTTGTCATAGGTTGAAAATGCAGTAGGTTCTCCTTCTTGATGATGTGAAGTTCTCTTTTTAAAGATCATTCAAGCCTCCCCTTGGATACACTTTCCCAAGAGCTCATCAGATGTGAGAATAGTGTTGATATTGTCATGGTGGTGATAAAAGTCTCCCAAACAGGAGAAAGGCCTCCAAGCGCAATCAACACCATTTCTTTGTCGGGTCAACTTCACCAACTATTGACAATTGATACCTGATTTTGGTCATTTTCAAAAAGTATGTTTGAACCGTCTCTCGTTTGTTGATCTTGATGTCCTTCAGCTGATTCTTCAAAGCAATAATCTAGTTCAAGTTACTAATTGCAAACTTGCCCATTAGTTTGTCTTCAATTTTCTTTAGCTTTCTTCAAACCAGAAACATAAGTAATGAGATGATCACTAAGAGAATCAAAGATAATTTTTCTAGCTTTGATTTCACCCCTTTTATGTTTGGATTTGACAACAAAACTTGAATTCTCTGATGGATCAACTATTGTGCCTTCAACATACTCCAAAACTTCATGTTGTTCAAGAGTATTTAACTTTGCTTTTCATAGACCACAGTTTGAAGCATCATTCAAGTTCTCTTCTACCTTGAAGTAGGACGGAGACATCTTGATAAAAAAAACTTTGGCAGCAAGTGGGGTCTCTTCAAGTGATCTCTAGTCTCCTTGGACTTGTCTTCACCAATGCTCTGATACCATGTTAAAATTTGAAAGTTTTATGCAAAAATTTAAAAAATTCTTTGCAGAAACTCGAAAGTTCTTTGCAGAAAGCTAAATGGAACTAAATGTACTTTGCAGAAAACTGAATGTTCTATGTTGTTAAAATTACTTAGAATGTACATTTCTTCTTCAAAACTTTTTAGATCGGCAATGTAGATAAAACATAAACTTAAGGATCATATGAAGACAACCAAGCACAAATATGAGACATTGAGACTTTGTTCCAATGACCAGGGAAAAACCCCTTAAGGGGGAAAACCCAAATGATTCTTCTTGTATTAGATTTCTTCAATTGTTTAGCAGAGTATAGAGAGAGAGAGAATGAGAATGAATCAAATCACCAATGTTTGATCAACCTGCAGCTGAAATTCACTTGCTTTTTGTTTGAAGATCTCCTTATTCTCTTGATTAGATCGTGTCCTTCACACTTGTTCTAGCTTTTCCTTTGCTCTTGCTCTTCACTAGCTCTCACACTTCTTTTGCAAACACTTAACACTTACTCTTCTTCTTCTTCACAATGAACATGCTACTCTCAACTCTCACTTGTTCTTGCTTAAATAGATGAGAAAGGAGATGAGCTACAAAATGAATTCATACCTTGAGCCAATAATAGGAGAATTGAATTCCATGAGAGAGGAGTTACTTGAGGAGAAGTGTAACTCATCCCAAGAATAGAGAGAGAGGTACTCTTGTCTTGAAGAGTTACAATTCGAATCAGGGAGAGAGTGAGTTACACTTAGACATGAAGAAATATTTTGTAATAGTCACAAATCAAATTGAATGAGGGAGTTACATGTGCATTTAATGAGGAGTTACACTTTTGCCATACATTGATTTAGTGAGAGAGAGTTACATTCTCTTAAGTGTGGAGTTACTATTTTATTCCAAGAGAGAAGTTTGATTTGCCAAGTAAGAGATTCTCAATTTAATTTACTTATTTCATGAGAGAATTCGTTTTTATTAATCCATTAAAAGAGAATGACTTTAGACTATTTTATAAATAATAGTATCATAATAATAATAATAATAATAATACTAGTAAGGATAAAAATATTAATTCTTAACTTGTATAATCATGATTGATTTGATTTTAAAGTGGACTCCATATGTCAAGATCATTCTTGATCATTTAGACATGATTTTCTATTTTTGGAAAGTCACTTCCAAATTGAGACGCGACTTACTATTTTTAGAAAGTCATATTAGAATTGTTAGAAACTAAATTTTATTATAGGTGGTTCAAGCAAAAATGAAAGATATGATTTCTTCTAGGAGAAATTCATCCTTGAGCTGCCAAATTTTAAAAACTTTATGTATTCTAGGGCTGATGTCATCCTCTTTATTGTTGTTTTATGCATGTTTCAGCTATAAAAACTCATTTGTTTACCCTAAACGTTGCATGCTTAATTGATAGCCTTGTTCCGTTGTTGATCTATACTCGTAAGATTTTTTCTTCTAGCTGTTATATGACATTGCATGCCACACCATTGAATATCCATCAAACCCTTACTTATAACAACTTGTTAATCCATTTAAGTGATCTAAGGATAGAATACTTGAACCTTGGTAAAGTGTATCTTAGCCTTCTTAGCTCTGCCAGTACCTTATCCCAATCATTATACCTTGCATCACCTTAAATCCTTCTTGTTGACTATCCTTTAGGTGATCTATATAGGGAAGCCTACCTTTTGGTTTAATTTACCACTAAATGGTTGAGAAAGGCCACTGAGGTGACAATATAATATCCCCATTTTTGGTTTCCCTTTTGATGCGATTAGGATGGATTTCTAGGGTTGGTGACAGCTAGGTCACAGGAGCGAGACTATGTTCTCAGTGGGCCCAGAGGGTCTTCAAGGAGTTTTATGGGGTCTGACTGGGTTCGCTTAATATATTTCATCATCAGGGTTAGTTCTGAACAATTCGTTCTTGGTTCCGTTGCATTTCAATTATTCCCGTAAAACAGGGTTACTATCAAGCATATTTTAATTATGTTGATTTGTGGTAGCATCGAATGTGCTCTAGCCATGAAAATTGTTGGAGAGGCTAAAGCACATGAGATCTCCAAGACCCAGAAATGGTTTGGGGAAATTCCACCTGGTTAGAGAGATATTAAAATAATTAATATTTTTAATGGAGTTCTTAAGTCTAGACTTAAGAAAATTAAAATATTAATGGGTATTACTATAAAACTAAGTGAGAATGTTCTAAATGACATGGATCAAGCCAAATCTAATCTTATCCGTTGATTAGAGACATAATCTCGGTCGTTGAAGACTCAACAGGAAAAGTATAAGAGAAGACTTGAGGATCAGTTGGAAACACACCAAGATTGATCAGTCAGTTCAATTTTTCTAGAGCGAGGTGGCTGAGAAAATTCGAACAGTGATCTGAGTTGCAGTGAGTGCATAGCAGAGAGGCAGAGATAGTGTCAAAGAGCCAGCGCAGTGATAGAGGAGGCTACACAGAGCTAGCAAAAGCCACGCAGAAGCCTAGAGAGACTGTGCAGAGGCTAGTAGGGCCTGCGTGGCTGACGCAGAAGGGCAGAGAGCCAGCGCAGAGCAATAGAGGGCTGACGCAGAGGGTTTCAGAGTGACGCAGAGGACAGGAGGGCTGACGCAGAGCCTCAAAGAAGCATTGGAAGGAATTTTGTGGAACCTATTTGCTGAATATCTGCTTCCGGAAAGAGGTATTACTGCCAGATAGATATCTCTATTGGGTGAGCCAGTTTGGCACCCTAGTTGTACTCAAGAACGCTGCTTAATAATAAACCCTCAGAACTGCTACACCGGTTTTCCCAAGCTGGGTTTTTCCGGGGACGATTGTCCAAAAATAACAGTGTCCCTTGTGTATTTGTCTGTTATTTCAGTTGATGATCTATCGATGGTTGAGATTGCGTTTGTGTTTATTTTCAGTATTTATATGATTAAATAACTTGTTAAGAAATAAACAAGTAAGTGAAATAAACCAGATAATGCAGGAAGAATTTCTGATGTGTTAGACTTAGAAATTTCAATAAACTAAATGTGCTAAAGGTGTTATTTGGAGAAACACCTTAGTGTAATAATAGCTTGTTGGAACTGGAATGAAGAGATCTACAGGATGGGATGGTGAAAAGTGACTTTCAATGGTCGGAGAAATCATGGAGGCAGATTAATCATTTCCTGGGATTAAAAGTGACTTTCATTAATCACTTTATCAAATAAAGGAGGTGAAAAGTGCTTAATTGGAAAAAAGGCAAAAAAGGGAAAAGTGACTTGAAATAAAATAAAAGAGTCACTTAAATAAAACAAAAAGGAGAAGCTTCTAGAATGGAAATAAAATAATAAAATTAAAGTGCTTCTAGAAGGTTGGAGAGAGATCTATCAAATCTTTAAAATAGGGGAATGCAAGTCTTTTGGGGCATCTTGGATTTGGAATATTTTCTCTTAGGAGAGTTTTTGAAAACTGGTTTTTTAGGATCTGAAAGCCCTATTACCCACCACCTGTGGGTAGTATGCATAGGAGAATTTTTTCTCCTAGATGACCCTCAGCCAGCAACCAACAACCCCTTGCAGCCCCCAAATGGCTCGATGTGCCATTTTCTTCGCCACCTAAGCCAGCCATGTGGTCCCTCACCCACTTGTTATGAATGTATGTTTGAAGGTGGGCCTCTCGACGCCAAAGGTACGACTTTTCATTGGTTTGGTTGAGTAATTTTGGTTACTTTTCGTGGGCATTTTTGAGCATGGATTAGTAGGGGGATTCTGTGGAAAGAGTGGGTTAGATTTGTATTCTTGTCTCCATTGCCCGATTCGTGGTTACCCTTGTATCCTAGTCTTGTAAGATCTCATTTACTGGCCATTAGCTTAAGGGCTGACACTAAATGGGAAATCCTGATTTTAGTTGCATGGTCTCGCTTCTCAATACCACCTACTTTACTCCCCTTCCACTCATTTTAGACCCATTCATCTCTTTTCTCATCTGGGTTCACATGTACTCAATGAGTCCACATAGGGTTAGCCTCCCCCTCCCCTTGTCTGAACCTTGGGTCTAGCCTGAAACAATGCCCTGGAGGTTGATACCACCTCAAGGGGGTATCCATTGCTACATATTACACATCATGTTCCCATCCCCTGGAGCCCCGAGCAGTTATGAAGAAAAATCAATCAAAGGAAAAGGGCATATGAAGAAGGGTGGAAAAAACAAAGGTTGGGGAACTCATGTATGATGATTTTCTGCCTCCTACACTCATATACCCAAGTGTGGGATTACCTTATTATAGTTACCCTTGCACCTTGACAATGGACATGTGGTTTGGATGATTCCCTCGATCCCTACTCCATTCCATTATTATGTCATTTGCCACCTACCACTTGAAGGATGTACCATGGACATTTCACCCCCTTTAGAGGTTGAAACCAGTGTTGTGAAAAGCGCGATCTAATCGCGCTTTTTTCAAAAAATTGCGATTTTTTCCCCACACCGCGTAAATCGCGCGTTTTATAGGAAAAAATCGCGGTTAAAAATTTTTGGCGCTTTTTTCGAAAAAAGCGCGATTTTTACCCAAAAAATCGTGGGGTCGGGCGGCAGCGGGTTTTTAAAGGGAAAAATGAAATTTCTTTTGCCCATTTGGACAGCGCGCGGCGGAGGAAGAGCTTCTCAGCTGGGAGAGAGGGTTTGGAGGGCGATTTTGCCGATTCAAGGGTCTACGCTTACTATTTCGAGAGGAGATCGCCATTTTCACTGTAGAAACGGTATGTAGGTTGATTTTTTTTTGTTTTCATTGTTTCAAAACAATGCTTTTCTATGTTTTTAATTTTTTTTGTTGAAAAACTTCATATGGGCACCATTTTTTTTTGTTTTCATTGTTTTTAAAGAATTGTTTGTATTTCTTCATTGATTTGGGATGGGTAGCTTGGTATGGCTATGGGAACCAATTTTTTTTTTTTGTTT